>JANAVB010040220.1:3007692-3312501 GCA_029216955.1 Iris pallida | reverse complement strand
AATGTCTGCAGGAGTGAGGTGGAATTCAGATGATGTATATATCTCACGGTCTGAATAAAGTGGTATCGATCTATCGACACCTATTTTGGCTCTAATACTATCAAATAATGTTGTTATTGGTTTATCATGCAAATTCTTAATCCAATTATTAAAACTCTCCACAATGTTAGATGTGTTAATATCGAGTCTAGAACATGGTGCGTCAGTTGTTATCCAATGTGAAAAATTACAAATTTCATCGTTTGTACCAACAATCCAATTAAAACCCCTAATATCTATCGATTTAATTCTTTCAAATCATTCTGTCGCATCCACAACATAATATATATCGAGCAAGTTTATCTAACCATTCTAGATATTTTGGTTTACTACTACATTGACTTTTTAGATTTTGTTTAAAATGCTGAATGTAAAAAAAAATGTGGAGAGTTTGGAAAAGTATCACACATTCCATGAATTAATCCTTTTCGCTTATCTAATATGAATGAAATACTATCCCACCGATCAAAATAACTTCTAAAGGAAATTTTTAAATTATTTAAAAACCATGTTCAGGATTCAGTATTCTTATTTTCAGCAATACAATAAGCAATAGAATATAATTGGTAGTTATGATCATGAGCACAAGCCACAAATAAATTACCTGATATCTAGATGTCAGAAAAATTGTATCAATACTAATTATAGGTAAACAACCACGTAAAAATACATTCATACATGCCTTGAAACAAATAAATATTCTTTGAAACATATTATTTTCTATTGTCTTTAAAAAATATTTGCTACCAGGATTTGTTTCCACAATTGTAAAACAATATCTTTCAAGACTACCATATGCATCAATATAACTGTCGTCGATTTCACATAATACAATTTCTTTTGCTCTCCAAGCTTTAGAATACGTAATATGTACTCGATAATCTCTAAGTATATTTTTTACAATATGTGATGCACTATAGTAGTGATTATCTCTCATTTTATCCATTATTTTTCATTAAACAATGCAGCAGTAGCTTGTCGATGACGTCTTCTAGGTAACACCCCAGTACATATGAATGTCAAGATTCAAATGTACGAATCTCGAATATTGCACCATTACCAATTGCATGTGCGTACACTCTCCAACGACAATCTGGAGCGTCGCAAATATATACAGTTCTTTAAGAATTGTTATGTTTAGCTCTACAATTAAATATAACTGCTATATCACAAATAAAATTGCGAAATGCATAAGAAGAATGAAACTATTTTCCAACGTATAATTCGGGGGTGGTACCATCTAAATTATCATTATTGGATAAATAATAGTCTAAACCTTCGACTAAATAAGTCATCACTATCTTCATCATCAACGTCCTCTTCGACTAAATTCATTGGGTTGGAAGAGCTAGAACCAACATGAAAATTTTGCCTATTAAAAACAGCTCGACTAGTAGATGTTATATTTGTATTAATATTTGGTAATATTGGATTAATATAAATCTTTATACAAGGTGCACCTAAATTACTTTGAACAATAAATTTTCATGCTTCTTCACTATCTGTTACTAAAAATGTATTTAAAAAACAACCTTATTACGAATTCAAAAGTAATAGAAAAACTTTCTACAACAATATTTCGTATATTTTCTAAAGTGATATTCTGATACGTAAAAATTAGATTAGTTGTACATTACTCATAGGATAATTCGTTTAGTGTACCTCCATGGTAGCAAATTACAGTTAAAGTTTGATCCATGACTAGAAACTTGGAATTGAAAGAAAAAAAAGTTGCCGGCTAAGAACTTCTTGGAATATAACTTTTTATGGCTACAAGAACTTGTAGAAAAACTTCACTGGATAAGAGTTACTATGGAGGAGTGAGAATATGTGAGAGCAAAGATGTTTCGGATAAGATGTATATATAATCCACTCTACATATTACCGTTGTAAAATTTGAATATAAAAAAATTAAAAAGTTAACATTATTACCGTTTGAAATATGACCGCTTCAAAATCTGATATTAAAAAAATTAACAAAGCCAACTTACGCCCTATTTTAACTTTAATCTATTTTCAAATTTAAGTTACTCTAATCTAAAATTTAGCATATTATCTAAAATTTAATCTACTATTTAAAATATTATATAATATGAATGAATATGAGTAGCACTGTTTGTTACGATAATTGAATATAAGAGATGACCTCGACTTATCAAGTATTACTGAAACGGGTACTTGTTATAAAAATTATTGAATGTTAAAATTTTCAAAGTTTAAATAGTCTAAAATAACAATATTTTTACCATTTAAAGTTTATTATTGAATACAACAGTTTGTTTTTTTATTAAATGAGAGAAGAATTATGTATATTTTTATTGAATTAAAAAGAAGTTCATTTGAATACAATAGAATATATGGAGTTGATTTAAAATTTTGAAAAGAAAAAAGAAAATTAAGAATAGATATGGAAAAGTAATATGTAGGGAACTTCAACAAATCTAAGACAAGATAACTATATCCAATAGCGGTGATATCATTGGCCTCTGCTATTTCTTGCTAGAGAATTAACATTGTGACCAATTAATGATGCAGTAAATAGGTTGGCAAAAACAAAAGGTTGAAAGCAATAATAGTTTTTTTTTAAAAGAAGGAGAAGAAGTTAATTTTTATTAGTAAATCAAAAGTGACTACATCAAAACACTGGCTGTTAAGCCCTTATACCCTGTAGATCCTACATTTACATGGACAATTCTATTTTGCCCGCCCGCCGGCAGGTAGGGCTGCAAACGAGCCAAGTCGAGCCAAGTTTTTGTAAGCTTGAGCTTAGCTTGACTAGAATTAATCGAGCTCGAGCTCAAGCTTGATAAGTTTTTTATTTTAGAGCTTGAGCTTGGCTCGAGCTTGTTTATGTTAAGCTTGAGCTTGGCTTGGTTTGAGCTCGAGCTTGGCTTGATAAACAAGCTTGATTCAAGCTTGATAAACAACCTCGATAAGCTCAAAATCCAGCTTGCTCAACTTTATTTCAAGCTCATTAAGCTTGATTTCAAGCTTAACGAGTTCGATTTCAAGCTAACTATGTTTGAATTCAAGTACCTGTAATAGTAACAATTTATTTATAAAAAATTTAATTGAAAAAGTTTCTTAATATCAATTATTAAGGACATATAAATATATAATGCACACAACCATATTATTATACAAACATATATAAAATTAGAATTCAACAAAGAACAAATGAGCTTCTAAAAAATCTTCTAAACAAGCCAGCTCGCAAGCTCATAAATGAGCCAGCTTGCGAGCTCAAACGAGCCGAGTAATTCTAAACTTGAGCTTGGCTCATTTATTAAACAAGCTCCAAAATGAAGCTTGAGCTCAGCTTGTTTACTAAACGAACCGAGCTCAAACGAGCTTTTATCGAGCCAAGCTTCGAGCAGCTTGCGAACGGCTTGGCTCATTTGTAGCCCTACCGGCAGGTGACCGCGCTGGTCCGCGTCCGCGTGACGGCGAGCCATTGCAACCAGCGGCGGACAAAATAACAACATCCCATTTACATAGGGTCGATGATTTCCGTGTCGTCCTCTATGTTCCTCCTCTGGATGGTAAGACTGCTTAAGAGGAGCCCCTCAATGATTCGTCTTTTCCTCTTCCATCACACATGCTAGACCGTTGTCAAACTGAACTCTACGATACGCTCTAGCGCCCTCGTCTCTCTCTTTGGTTCTTTGTCCAACTCCATCAATACAGATGATGGGTCTATGTTCAGCCATTTTGAATGGGACAACTAACCATTTCCGAAGTGCCCATCATTTTCGAGCATTAGGCCAACCCTCCCTATCAAATCTGGTCTGCTTGCACGAGAAAATGACCCTAATGATTCTGATTTTAGCTTTGTTTCTCAGGGTTAATGATTGTTTCAACCGTCACCGAAAAATTGTTCTCTCCACATTGACAGTGGCCAAGATCATGATCTTCCTTGAATCACCTGCCCTGCCCTGCCCAGACCAGGACTTGGTTTTTCTTAATTAGATCACCTGCCTAGGAGTTGGTTTTTCTTAATTAGATCACCTGCCTAGGAGTTGGTTTTTCTTAATTAGTTTTGTCCATGAGCAATTAATGCAAGGTGTTTGAGCCGTCAACTCCCCTACGGGTAGGAGTGAGCATTATTCGGTTTTGAACCGAAAATCGAATCGAATCGAACCGAATAAGAGATTCGGTTCGGTTTTAAAAAAAATCGGTTCGGTTTTGGTTTTGAAAAGACTAAATTTTCTTATTCGATTTCAGTTTCGGTCCAAAATCGAAAACCGAATAAAAAATTTTAGTTTATATATATTCGGTTCGGTTTTGCTTATTCGGTTTCGGTCCAATTCGGTTTTCGGTTATTCGGTTTGGTTGGAACCGAATAAACCGAATGCTCACCCCTACCTACGAGGACTCAATCACCTGACCTCCTCTATCGCATGCCTCTTCTCTACCTAGGGCCGGTCCTGGGATAAGCCGGACAAGCCTTGAGGCTTGGACAACCCCCTCTGCTAGGACAATCCTCCTAGGCTCAACATGATCCCACCAAAGGCCAGGACCATGTGACAATAAGGATCATGGGACAACCAAAATTAGCTCCAAGATAGGACAACTCAACCCTCCAGGCCGGCCCTGTCTCTACCACTACACACAGTAGACTCCAAGGCCAGCCCGAGCGGTTTGGTTGTCTTAGCCGGAGCTAATTTTGTTTGCACTTTATCTCTATTGAAAAGATATAACTTTAAGTTGGATTTGGACTAGGTCGGTCCTAAAAAAAAAAAAAACAAATGGCCTGGGAGTTGGAGAGAAAAAAGCAACGAGACTTCTTCCATATAATGATCCTTGAACGACCCGAATTACAGGCCTTAATTTCTAGGCTGGGAAACCAAAGAGCAAATTTAAGTCGGATACAAGAAGGCAGCGATTGTTTGTTCGGATAACTCTTTAGTAAGTTTTGAGCAGAGAGTTCTGGTACTATACCCGTCGGTGGGGGGTTGACTAAGACCGAAATTTTGTCAAACTTATCCCAGGGCCGACACTGTTGTCTTGCATGCTGAACGAGGGGTTAGGCATGCGAACTTATACAGCAGCAATACTAAAAACAGCTTGAGATAAGAATACTAAATGATAATAAAAAAATTGCTGCATACGAAAAATATATATCCACCTTCCTAAAAACAAATCAAATAAGAGCACTAGAAAAAACGTAAGTGTTTTATACGCACATTTACAAATTACAATATAATAACACCAATGAAGATGTCAAAACGGAAAGTAATCTCCATGATATGAGTAAAGGCTAACTCAGGAAAGTACGAGTCAATCCAAAAAGTACACTACTTTTTCTACATCTCAACTCGCTGAATTTGATGGATTTGGATTTAAAACCATAGACACATGAAAAGGGATCTACAGAACACATCTTCCAGAAGCATTGGAGGAGAGCAAGAAGAGTGCTAACCCTTCAAGAATGACCACCGTGCCGGAAAAGAAGTATAGACCGATATACAGCAGCAATGTGGAGGAAGACAATGAGCACTATGAGGATATCATCTAGAAAGCCCACAATCCCCAAGATTGCTGTGTAAACAAAGCAAGATGTTAATAAAACAGGGTCCAGTCAGGTGCACAAAAAATAATGTCCAAAGATACAGTCACAGTGTTACATACCTTCCGGAAGAATGTCAACTGGGCTCAGTACATAGACTACGCTAAGTATCATCTGCAGATAGGATGACGTGACAGTTTCACACGCGGAGAGAAAAAAGGAACCAAATCATCGCTTTACCAACATGAATGTTTAATTATAGCATGCAACAATTTGTCTACCAAAGATCATCGGTAAAATATTGGATGTCTTTACAACAGTTGGCACCAAAGAGTTTTGTGAGGGTCCAAACATCCTAATTATTTACAGTATGATTGCAACTCTTCTGCATCACAACAAACTTTTGGTGTCTCACAATTCGCATCCATTTGGTTTATGAGAGAAGGCAATGTTTAAGCCCACATCAGGTAGTATGGGAGATATGTTCAGGCATTAATAAATGAGGCTGATCTCTGACTAAATAAGGGGTTTTCCTTTTTAAGTCATATGGTCAGGCCCAATGTGGTGTGCCTCAACTTGGGGTGCTCTTTTCCGTGTAGTCCACCGCCCCAAGATATGGGTCAAACAAGAATGCCTAATTGACAAATCTAAGTTTGTTGCCAAGAAGAGGCAACCATAAGGTCCATAACAATATCTTAAAGTAAAAGGTGATATAGAGCCACATGAGAAACAATAGTCAACTAGATTATATGATATTCCAGTCAGAACTAAGAACCCAAATGCAAGGATATTTAGCTTGAGAATCCTTGAGACACAACTCTAAAATTCTCTAGTGTTTTCCTTCCAGAAACTTGTTAACAAATAAGGCTAGACTGCAGGTAACCCCCTCCACTATAGAGGTGGGAACCCTCAACTCCCCACCACCACCACCACCACCCCCACCCCGGGTAACTTGATTTTTAAATGGATATCACCCTTTTACTGTGTGTGAGATCAAAAATTGCCCCTTTACTATGTGTGAGATCTAATAGGCAGTGAGCTATGTAAACATCAAAATTATTTTTCCACTGAACTTACTGCAAACATCATCCGAGCCCTGATAACAAGAGGGAGTGACCTCTGCGGATCCATAAGTTCTCGTAACAACCTCCGAATAAAAAATGGAAGGTCCCATACCCTCTGTGAAAAGAAATATATTGTAAACAGTTAAACTCCATTGGTGATGACTGGGAGAGGGAATATGCAAAAGTAAAGCTGTAAAAGACACCGTATTAAAAATCATGATTTTACATCATAAGAGAAAACACAATGAAAATTCATATAGATATGTAAGTCACATCAACATTCAACTACAAGACATCTGAACAGAGAAAAGATGATCATGGCATGAAGAACTTACGAGTAGATAGATGAATAGTACAAGTTCGGACAAGAACTTTACATAATGGATAGGTGATTGGATAAGAAGAGAAATGCAAATAAGCTCTCTATGATTGTATACTACTAAAGGTATCAGGAAAGATGGAACAAATGGCAAATCTGTTAAAGTAATCCTTCTCCAACTACAGCCTTCGCCAGCTACAGAGGAAATAATGTAATGTACACAAAAGAGGTAAAACAACGTTATTCAAGTATCAAACAATACCCCCATATCCTAAGACCCTTCCCAGAAAAAATATAGAAGATGCACAGTGACGCAGAACAGGTTAGTTCACTCATGATCAAGTTGATGAGTCAAGAATTAGAATCAGTAAGTCAAGAAATTATAGTAAGATGCACTTCAACAAAATATCTTAGAATTAAATGACTTCAGATATTAGGTAGTAATGTGTTTGAGCCATTAGATTATGATTTCCCACATCATAATGGATCGAACCAAAGAAGCTACAAACGATATAAACTCAATAAAAGGGAAGACAGACCCCGTTTACAATATATGGATGTATAATGCTATACAAGGCAAATGCTATACAAGCAAAGGACTCGCTTGAGTTCTAAGATTAGAAATGGGAAGACAGTAAATTGTTCATAACATGAGGAAATCATCCGTGTATCAGAGAATATTGAAGCTTATTTCCATTAAGACTCAGCAAGCCGTAACTATGGAAATGCATCACCATATGCCGAATTAAATGTTGATTCTAATGAGGATAAGTGGTGTCAATGAGCAAACTCACATTCCAAGAAAAAGAGATCTAACTTTCCCGGTGCAGACTTGACCGATAAATTCAAATGAGATTATAATAACGGAAAGTACAAAGGATACACACAGACACCCCATAATTTTACATCAAAACTAGTATCTTTTCTAGCTCATTCAAACAGGATTATTGTATTGGCTTGGACATGAAACAAGTCTTTATCTGTAGTTGTATTTTCAAATGAGATTATATTAATGGAAGTACAAAGAATACACTCTTGAAATTTGTGTCCTGCCTCTTTATCTGTATTCTCTCTTAGCCAACAAAATAGTTGAGAGATTTGATACCAAGAACCAATAGTTAGACAAGGAACCACATGTTTCATGAGGGGGAAGTGAGGTTAGGAACAACTTCTACAACAATCTAAAATGTGATCAGTGTTTTTCAATCTGTTATTTTTCCTTTAGAACAAACTAAAAACTTACTGAACAATTTGCAGAAGATGTTAAACATGGCAATAATCTATGTTTCTTAGATTAGTCACTGTCTAGTCCAAGCCTTTCCAATGTTTCTTGTATTAATCCAATTAAGATAAGCTAGTTCAAGTGACAGCTTCCTTACTGTGACTATATGGCCAGGAAGACTGGATTTCCTTAAGAAGCTTAACCTTGTCCTGAATAAAGCAACAGTCAACCCCAATATGCTTGGTGGGATCATAGTAGACTGGATTTCCTCTTTTTCAATCTATATTATCCTCCATGACTTCTTCGTCACTACCTTTTAGCTTTCTTTTAGCTACTACTTTTTCCTAGCACACGCCCAATCAGAGTAGTAAGTGTTAGTAAGTGTGCCTCCTCTATCCTTCTTTGATGAAATGGATATGAGGAAGGAGGGACTTCACTAAAGAGCGCCTAGAGCTGACGCTTGTCAATAGTAAACCTAAGGAATTCCTGATAGAGAAGACTAGGTCACCAGCCTTACACGAGTAAAAGAGTACCTTTCCCATTTCCTCTCGAATATTCTACGAGAGTTACCGGCAAATGCTAGGTGGTCGATTTAGCTTCTGTTGAACTCTGTGTGTGCAAGTGGTTCTTTCTGCAGTGTTGAATTGTAGACCAAGGTTTGCACTATCGATATTGGAATCGGTATCGGATCATTCCCATGAGTATCGAAAAATGTGGTATCCGGAGTATCGCAGTTTTGGATCGGAGTATCTAATTTTTTTAGTATCAGAAAACAAATAATTATTAATAAATAATTACAATTTTAGAAAAAATAATGTATACATTTAAGCATAGTTTTAAGTAATTCCTATGCCGTTTCTTAGTAGTTTTGAAATTGAATGAATAGTAGTCATCATTCCGATTAGTTTACCTACGATAAATAAGTTTTCTTCTGTTACATGCTTTTACAACCTTACTATACTTTTACACCCATGATGATTGGTCTTTTTCGTTCAATTTTCTTTGCTGGATTGGCTAGAAAAGAGATCCCAAACGTCGATATTGGCCATTATCTAGTTGGTATCGGATTGGAACATGTCAAATCGTATCGGTATCGGCCATATCGGATCGGTATCGGCTAATACTGCAAACTATGCTCTAGACATGCCAAGAGTCAACAATTTCAAAAGCTTATTCCTAGTTGAGGGACTGATGTCCTAAAATTTTGTATGCAAGTGCTTCTTTCTGCAATGTTGAACTGTAAACATGCCAAGAGTCAACAATTTCAAAAGCTTATTCCTAGTTGAGGGACTGATGTCCTAAAAAAGATGTCCTAAAATTTTGTATGCAAGTGCTTCTTTCTGCAATGTTGAACTGTAAACATGCCAAGAGTCAACAATTTCAAAGCTTATTCCTAAGTTTAGAGAATTGATAGAATGCAAAGACACATTTTATAACAAAACTATTTATGTACAATTGACAATAGATGGACATTTGATACAAATCTTGTTCAGAGCAATCAACACTTTGACAGACCACATATAGGAAATTCAGCCCAAGGGACCCAATTGGAGAATATATACCTGCATGAGACTGCGTGAACCACCACCAAACAGACGATTGTACTTTGCTATGTTTTCCTTTACTTGACTAGCTTCATTATCATGGAGTTGATATTCTGCATTCTCACTAGGTATGAGTAAAGTAATAAAGCGACGACATATTGGACACTTGCATGGCTGAAGTGCAGATCCATGATGCCACACCCGCAGTATACAGTTTCCTGGCAATGCAAATGAAGGAAACTAATAAGACAATACCATAATCTGCTAGTTAAACATTGAAGAATGATTGCTTGCTCAAGTTTCTTGTACCTAGGTTAGCTTAGTTTTGATATTCCTATCCTGCTTGGATTTGAAATTCCGAGGACAGAATTTTTCTAAGGAGGGTAGAGATGTCACTTCCCGTTCCCAGAATACGTATTTTAATGCATGTACTGCTTTAATATATTTATTTAATATTTATCATGTATTGTTCTGTAGTTAAACCCCTTTAATTTCATGTTAATTAATTTTCTGCAACTTTATTTCCGCATCTTATTTCCTGCAATTTTAATTATGTATTTTTACTTTCTGCTTTGCTTTGGGTTCGGTTTGGCTTGGTTTAGCTTAGTTGGTTCATCATAAACCGAACCAAACCCCCACCTACCACCACCCCTTCCATTTAAAGCCCATCCCCTTTCTCTCTCTTTATTACTTCACCATTACTCTTCTTCTTCTTCCTCATAACTCTTTCACCAACCTAAGAGGTCTAGGCAAGTGCCAACTTGCTTCTTGATGGATCCCCATTTTTATTGTTCCATCATCTTCCTTATTTGATTTTAAGTCTCTTTAGTACTTGGCATTTTCGATTTCCATGGCTTCTTTATTGTAGATCTAAGTTTGTTACATTTTCGGATTTCTTAGGTTTTGATCTAGTAAATTTTGTTATCTCCAAGTTTTGATGGTTCCATGTTGTAGAGAATTTCGTTCTACCCCATTTTGACCTATGGAAGTTCAGATTTGGGCTTAGAATGAAGGGATTAGAGAGCTTGGAAGCAATGGTTTCCAAAGTTCTGTCCTTAGAAATTCGGAGAAGAAGAACAGACCCTGGCCGCATGGTAGTGCTTGACCGCATGAGTCTTCATGCGGCAAGTTATCCGGGCCGCATGAGATTTCGTAGCCCCATAAGCTTAGGCTTAATCAGTTAGCCGCATGACTTAATCAATCAGCCGCATGGCAGTTTTGGCCGCATAAAGCTATCAGGCCGCATGGACCTTTTCATCCGCATGAGTATTATATCATGGCCGCATAAAGGACCCGAGTCCTATCTGGCCGCATAAGTCTCCTTAGCCGCATATAGGCTCGCACCTTTTCAGCCGCATGAGATATTTTTCAGCCGCATGGGCGCGTGCTGCGTGCAGCCGCATAAATTCAAAACCCGAACCGCATGAGGGTCATTCCCGCAGCCGCATGTGAACTGTCTTAGCCGCATCACTGCATGTCATCTAGCCGCATAACGCCGATCATTCCCAGCCGCATGGCGCTGACTCTTCTCAGCCGCATGGCACTGCATGACTTAGTTGGCCGCATGAGACTATTCTGTTCCGGCCGCATGAGACCCCAGTTTCGTGAGCCGCATGACTCTGACCCCAATGTCTTTTCGCCTGATCCTTGCTTCAAATTGACATTGATTGTTTGATATTTATTAGCATTAATTATTAGCATGATATTAATTGTTGCCTTGGCATTTGTTTAACTTTAGTTGACATTGATTGACAGGAATTGTCATCCTAAATTAACAGTTGATCATGCGTTCCTAGTTGGAACTGAAAGACTGGCTAGTCGTCTTATTGAAATGAATGAATGAGACACGTTCATATTAACTATGAACTATTACAATCGACTGGCTAATCTCGAATATTGGCATACAGGCACATACAGGCTTCAAATTAATTAATTAGTTATTTATTTAGTATTTATCTATTTATCTTACAAAAACAGCATGTGTACTTTATGGTCAAGGCATGGTTACTCCGTGGTTAGTTTTGATTGTTGCATTACGCTATGTAAGACCTACAACCTAACCGCACTGGTATCGTTGTAGAGTTGTGCATATCGTGTCCCGTACGAAAGTACTCATTCGAATGACCATGATCCACGGCATGGGATTTCACTTAACGTAGAGACTATTAAGTTAAATAAAATAATGATTGCATGGAGAGAATGGATTTCCGAGTTCTTACATGGTAGCCCTCTTGGGACTAGTAGTGCCCGACAGGCCGGCTGGTCCCCACAGATACTGCAAATCTGTCACACGGGCAGGGAGCGGTATCTGGTTATATTATCTATTGTATATTGTATATTGATGACGGACGTCCTGCTGGGACTCGTCTAATTCATGATTGGCGCAATTGATTGACTGGGTAAACTAGCCTTGCTTGCACATAGTAAGAACTGAGGAATCCTCTATTGCACAATTCCAGGATAACTTGGAACTCACAGTAGCAAGCCGTAGTAGTTGCATGGCCGTTAAATTGATTTGTTTGTGTACTATACCTACTCTGTTACCTAACTGAGATGATCAGAATGTCATGACATGACGGGCCAACTTCTGTCCTTGTTTGGTTGGGAGGTTGGTTCGAAGTGTTGTGATGTTATGAGAATCCTAGTAGATAGCAGAGATCTATTATCATATTCTCTTTTTACTGGTTTTACTCCTCATATCGTGCTTCCTTGCGGTACTTGCTATTAGAGGTCTAACTCTCTGGTTTTGCATGGCCAGATTTAGAGCCGGTCCCCGAGGACTCAGCTTACTTCCACCTCCAAGATGGTCAATACTAGAGGGATGATCGCAGGAGGACTCGAGTGGGTTCCTTACTTCACCGCTCGTTTTGTTATTTACTTTATACTTTGTCGTTTGGCACCGACATGTTAGTCGGATCGTCTTGTACCTACTTTTACATAATTGTAACTAAGTCAGGCTGCAGCTGATAACAATTGTGTATACTTTTGCTACATCAATCTGGCTATATTTTGTAAAGCCAGATATCAAGAACATTTTGACAGAACGTTTGGGACGCCTTACTGCTTTATCTTACATGTTCTCTATTTCTGTTCCTTGTTCGAATGATTGAGACAATAGATGTGAAGTGACCATAGTAGTATGCACCCCCTCGTCTGGTTAGACAGCATTGATCGTATTATACGGTATTCATCTACCCGTAATAGGTAGCTGGCTGAGTCATTCCCCCGCTCTCCAGTATTCTGGTTCTGGGACGTGACAAGGATACTACTTTGTGTCTATGTTGATGATATTATAATCACGAGAGAAGATAGTCAGGGTATTGCAGAACAATTTCAAACAAAGGATATGGGATCCTCGAACTACTTCTTGGACATTGAGGTTAAGAGTAAGCGGGATATTGTAATATCCCAGAGAGCATGTGTTGGACATACTAAACAATGCAGGCATGATGCAAGCCAAGGAAACAACCTCACCTATGGATTCAGGGGCAAAGTTACTTCCAGACGAAGGGATCCTGATGACCAATCCAGATCAGTATCGTCGAGTAGTTGGAAAACTCAACTACTTAGCGGTCATGACTCGCCCGGACATTTCTTTCGCAGTGAGTGTTACAAGTAGATTTATGGCTTCTCCAAGAGTTCCACACTGGCAGGCAGTTCTCAGAATCCTGTGTTATCTAGTCAAGAATTCAGAAAAAAATTCGGATGGAGAATCATGGACACACTCGTATTAAGTGTTTTACTGATGCTGACTGGAGAGCAAGCCTGACAGATATACGATCTACATCTGGCTACTCGGTATTTATTAGCGAAAATCTATTGTCATGGAAGAGCAAGAAACAAAGTATGATAGCACGCTCAAGCTCAGAAACAGTATATCAAGTCATTACTCATGGCACATCAGAGCTATTATATATGAAGCATCTTTTACAAGAACTGGGAGAAGACGCAGGATCTCAAGCAGCAGATCTATAGTGTGATAATCAATCTTCTATTCATATTGCCACCAACCCCCTATTTTACGAACGGACGAAGCATATTGAAATTGATATCCACTTTGTTCGTGATGAGTATACAAAGGGAGTGATAAAATTTTAACATGTGAGGACCGGCTACCAGATAGTTGATATCTTCACAAAGCCTCTTTTGGATCCTCGGGTTCAATTTTCTATGTAACAAGCTGGGCATGGTTGATATCTATGCTCCAGCTTGAGAGAGGGTGTTAAGTGTTATATTAGAACTATTAGTTAGTGGGCATTAGTCCCACATTGCTTAGAACAAAATGAGAGACGCTAGCCTCTCCTATATATATGTAGTCTCTCATGATTAATAGATCTATTCATTATTTCCTATCTACAGATACCATTGAGTTTTGGTCAATCATCCTTGCATTGTTTTGTGTGCCACGATCGTTCTGATCCCACCTTCAAGGTAAAACCCCAAAATTCTTGCTTTAGTTGAATAAATCATTTTATAATTGATTAGATTAATTAGAGTTAACTTGTCGAATAAAAGACAGTCTAGGAAAATCATTTTGCAAGCAACCTAGTAACTCGTTTAGCAAGCAACGCACCTACCTATCATAAACATCTAATTTGATTGTGTTTGTGTGTTGTGACCTTGTGGTTGTTTGTAGGCTTCGATGTTGATGTTGATGTTGTCATGGGATCGATGATGGCTAGTAGACCACAGATCATGATTAGTCCATTGACAGTTCGTAGTTGTATTTCACTTCATATTATGCTTTCATCCAATCACGATCATCAGGCAAGTACATTACGCTTATTCTTACCTTTATAGTATAAATACTATCATACAGAACATACTTATAGTTCCTGATACTTGTTTGTAACACTATGACTTGTACACGTGAGAGTGAGTTTTGCTTGATTCTGAATCTGGCTCTTATCGTAATATATGATTAATTTCATCTATTATTATCATGTCTTGCATATGAGACAGAGTTGGGCGGAGAGTACTTTAGTAGGCATGTAGTTCAACTCAGGTTATACCATTTTTGTTCAATCTTGAACGATAGCCGTCATACAACACATGTATCGACGCGTAGTACTTTACCCCCAACCGTCTACATGCCTAAAGTAGTATAATAAATCACACAAGTTACTTGGTGGTATTGTTACTAGGTTACAGTTACTCTTCCATATGCTATTAGTCTTTCTTGTACATGTCATTTGTATATACCATGATTCCAATTCATATTTGTTACTGATTTATTACATGTCATCTATAATAATATTTCTTATATGTGATATCATCATAGATTTATATTGTCCTAAGTAACTTTATAGTTGTAACTATACTTTGCTACAATCATGACTGGATAACGTTGACATCTTAGACGACTCTTACTCTAATCCATGGAGCTTGTAGTTGGAATCAAGATTAGTTATCTTATCTTCATGTTGATAGTCTGAAATTCAGAGCTATTATTCGTATGCTTTCAGTCGCTCTACTCTATAGATCTCGATATATATATATATATATATATATATATATATATATATATATATATATATATATATATGTGTGTGTGTGTGTGTGTGTGTGTGTGTGTGTGTGTGTGTGTGAGTGTGTGTGTGGATAATACATTTGACATGAGATATTGAGATATATACAACATACAATCGTCGATGTCATGGCGTATGCTAGATGTACTCACATTCTCGTATCCAATTATTTAGGAGCAAGACGTGACATGCAAGCAGTGTTAGTCAGAGATAGCAACGCTCATGTAGTGCTAGGCAGACTCTTACGAGGACACCATGTCAGGGTGGTTCACGGACTTTTCGACATGCTGGCGAGGGCACTCCGCGCCAAGGTAGTACAGGCACTTCAATGTACGAGGACTTTGATATAGAGTACTATACGCAAATATTAACAACTCCATAAGGGCCGGGAGCCACACAGGAGGAGGACTCGCAGGAGGATAATGGTTCATATGCACCTACAAAGGATACGGCGAAAAGGAGAGAGTGACCACATCTCAGACAAGGTGCTCGTAGGGATTACATACGACTTGCTAGAGGACACAACTTATTTATTTAGATATGTATGTCTAGGGTGCATGACTAGTATCATTTTTTTTTAAACTTCATACGTGTATCATTTTATTTGAACGTTTGGAAAAATTAGACATTTCAGATGTCCTTATTCATAAAACTTTTATTTATTTTCGAGTTTATTTATAGCATTAATGATAAAAATTTAGTCTCTTGGTTGGTTAAAACTAGACTCCAGTTCTCAGAACATTAATTTCTGCACCTCTTGGACAGCTTTTAAGCATGAAAAAAATTACAAAAAAGACGATTGTATATATCTTCTACTATTATAAAGGGCTTGAAAACGACTCAAAATGAGCCGTCTAAGCCCGTATGTCTATTTATCACGTAATTAAGAGAAAAAAGAATTTCTAGGATCCTTCGCGTATGTATATCCTCACCTAAGTAAAAAAAAAATCCTAAAATCTTTCTAACTACCTGAAAATATATCCAAAGCCTATAAACATATCTATAAAAGAAAATCCTAATTAAAGTATATTCAATATTCAAATTATATTTAAACCATATATATGAAAAGTTCTAAAAACAAGTCTATAAACAAATCCTAATTAAAATATACTAGTATATATGCACGTGCGTTGCACGTATTTTATAGATTATTATTAAATATTGTTATAATTATTCTGATCTTTATTAAGACTACTCAGGAAGACTAAAAGACAACTAATTTAACTATTCTAAATTTATTATTATATTAATATATCATGCAAGACTATTTATGACGATCAAAGAACACCTCCCGTAATTACCTAGCTGCCCTTATTAACTTTAATTAATAATTTTAATTAATAAACATATGCAAGCGTATATTTGGAAAGAAAAGTTTCACGGTGAAGCTCAACTTTTATCATTATATAGTAGTATAGATTTAAATCATATTTTAATTATTTTACTATAATTTAAATTCTTACCTTATTTTTTAGTAAATGCAAAGTATTTTTTTCTTTTTTGTACGTGCAACGCACATGAACGTGACTAGTTTACAATAAGAGGACTTATATCACTCACTAAGGGCTATTGAAAACAAGACTAAACATAGGGACATTTGTGCCTAAACAATGAATGATTCATCAGTTGTCAGATGATTGTATATATTTACACAAAAATGCTACAAAAAGACAGATAGTAAATATGTATATTTAGTCTTCGCATGCTGCTGCAGCTGTAGAGTCATGTGTGTAATGATTGATTGAGATTTAGCAAAGCCTATAGCTGAGTGGACAATACAGTGTTTCTACTACAGTGTTTCTGCTTTTGTTTTAAGAGAAAAATACAAGTTTTAAAAGCTAACAACATGGTATTAATATAACCAATATAAACATAGTATTAAAAAAAATACTTCTCCTTTTTGTGCAAAATCCAACTGTTGCATTTTACAAAAACACGGACCTTAATTATTATTTTTCAAGGAATGCGCAAGACCGACTAGCGACTTATATCCCTATACCAAATTTTGCCAAATGTTTCTCTCTAAACCAATTACCCTGATTTTATTAGCTTAATTCTATGTATTGTTTCTCATTAATTGTCAACGTAATAAAATTCAATATCAAAGAATTGTCCACACAAAATAGATACTACTGTTTTTCCCTTGCTTTTACACAAAGCACAGTTGCAATAGATGGTTTTGAATGGAATAATATCATGGATGAATATTTGAACTTATAGATATACAAATCCAACAAACAATAATAGTTGCAATGCGTCAGTAAGAAATCTTATTGACACACCATAACATGTCGATCTCTTGCACGCTCATATCATTATGAAGAAAATGGTTTTTCCATGCTTCTCATTTGAAGATTTTTACTTCTTGAATTTCCCAAAAAAGAAAGAGACACAATGTCAGTATCAGCAGGGGTCAATATTGGATTAGTACATGCCAAAAACCGACACAATACATCCGACACATATTGATATTGAACGATATTGCAAACCTTACTTCTAAGGGAGCCTCTTCGAAAGAATATGTTCACCCGACTAATAGAACCATCAAACGAAGTCAAACCCAACATCTTAACTCAGTCGTCTAAGTCTCTACCTCGTCAATGATATGTATCCCATGTGTGTGTGGTCCACCAACCTTTCAACCCAAACAACCGAGTAAACTTACAAAAGCCAACCAAGCATATAAAATTGTGGCCCATTTTCTGGGAAAGTAAAACATGTGACTCGGAACTCCAACCCGAACTCAAAATCAGATTGATGTTCTGTTTGAAAAGGTCCAATCCAAACTTTTTGTTGTGTTAAATAGGGGAAGTAGAAATCTTTCGCATTGAAATATGTTCATTCATTCATACTACTTAATCTTACTTTATTCCGCCTTTCACAGTTACTAATTTACCCTCTCCTCCATATAAAAGACCTAAAAATATGGTAACATGTATACACTCTCATTCACCATTTTGCAGGAACGAGGCTAAGATCCAGGTACTGTTCTAGTAGGTTCACTTCAGGATCATACTCACCCACTTCTTTCCATCATCACCCCTACAAAAGCTTTATCACATCCAAGAGATAGTGCAGTAGTTTTGTTTGCTTGGGCTAGGGTTGTTCAAGATTGGTTAACCGACTAGCGTTTGTTCGGTTTGGCCTAACAAACTTGGAAGATTCAGTTATGATTCCAAATAATTCTAGTGTCAGTTACCGTTTATGACTTCCTCTTTAGTTTACCGATTTAACCGACTCTTATATATGTTTTAGTAAATTTTCCACACCAAAAATATGGATTATGGTTTATTATATACAAATGGATTAATGGGTGAGATATAGACTTGGATTAATGGTTTAAATATATACATGGGTTAGTAGGTCAATATACACATGGGTTAATACTAATATTTAGACTAAAAAACTCAATCTTGATCTAGAAATTGGTAAGAATTTTCTCGAATGTTATATATGGGTTAGCTCATCGGATAACATTTGTGAATGTCATCAGATTTTTAGATTCAATATAACTAAACTCCAAATGTTGTGTTATAATAGTCCTATTGAGCTAAATTTGAATATTCTTACTTTTAGAGCCCCGCCCAAAAAATGTTAATATTGTGTCCTTAATTGAGCGAAAGTACCTATTGCTTTTAACCGAAATAACTGACCAACCGAAACGCCTAGTCGATTAACCGAACCATTCGGTTATGTAGGTCGGATTCGGCTATATAATTTACATAACCGAATAAATCAGTTCAGTTGAAAATTGTTCATCGGTCACTTAAGTTACAAATGTACAGCCCTAGCTTGAGCTAATAATCACCATAATCCCTTGGTATACCTTTAATTGTTTGATAATGTCTTGCAAGAGAAAGTTATTTAAAGATTAAGATAATCTAAGAAACAAATTTAAATTCTCAACTTGTCGGATATTGTTCAGCCTAGCAGGTAATGGCTTCATTCACAAAACTAAAGTTTTTAAATGCTTTCTCGACTTCTATACACGTGTCATGGATTAAGGGTCACTTAAACATGATGATATTTAGAGAAGTGCAACTTGTTTGTTATAGCTTCTTCAAATAGATTCCTAACTTCAATCGGAGATGTCAATTTTCAAGTGAACTCGTGTCTTTTTTAATACATAAAGCACATGTCCTCCCCATAGTGTGACCAGATAGTTCGTACACCATGTTTAAAGAAACTGAAATTTTCATGCTAAAAATCAGCTATTATTTTTATTTTGGCCATGCACAATAACACTGGATCCTTCCAAGTAACTACATCAAAATGGCATAATCCAAATAAGTAGATTATAGCAGGTGAGAATCCAACTAAATTTTCTTTCCACCGACTATAATTATCTTCTGCCACTTCCGATTCTATAACTCTAAATGTTGTCAAAGCCAAAGCAGGATGTCCTCATAAAACATGTTTTGTGTGTGTTGTGAAATTCAGTTCCTTCCTCCTACACTTTATCCAAGGAAAGTTTGATGGTCTCGAGGAATATTCTATAAATCTACAAATTTGTTGCTACTTGCATGAGTAGTTTCATAATCAAATCGGTTTAATAAACCTTAACCATAACATGGCACTATGGCACAAGTAGACCATCAAGTGCATATATCGCTAGCAGTAGTTTCTGAGTTCAGGTTCCTATTCAGCCCTCATAATTTCCAGAATCCAACTTTTGGCTTGTGGCTAAGGTGCTGATTTCTTCACAACTACAATGCGCTGACCAACAACTAAAACTGTAAATAGATATTAAAAGAATATAAATGGATCATACAGTATCCATGGAAAAAGGGTAATACAGTTGGCAGTGGAAAAAAAAATTAAGTCGAATGCTAGGAAGTACAGACACTCCAAAATTTTGGTTCTTGTCCCTAGCATGCCGTCGAGCAGGTATTGGATATGACAAAGACGAAATGGGACATGCCAAAATTGGGTTTTATCTCATGTTGCCTTGTCCAACATGTATTGTGTCATATTTGTCTCCATGCAACAAAAATAAGATGATGTGTCCTAATTGGTATCAAGAATTCAAATCACAGTACATAAAAAGCACAGTGATCCTGACCATAAGAACTAACTAATCGAAAAAACCATTCAGTTCCTCCAAGAAAATTGAGCAATCCAAAAGAAAATACAACGTTAAATAAAGAAAACCAATAATTGCAGCAAAACAACCAACACTAGATCTAGCACTCGAGTTTTTCTCAAGTAGGTGTCGTATCCGTGTCCATGTCGTGCCGTCTCATGCAGTGTAGCCACGAAAAAAGAGGGTAAAATAATAGTCAATGAGAAGGAAAGCTGAGAGTCGGTTGCCAGGAAAAGCATGGACAACACAAAAATTCAGCGGACTGTCACGTCGTGTCGGACATATCGGATCCCCGGTCTCCGTGTCTAGTCGTGTCGGACATATCGGATCCCCGGTCTCCGTGTCTAGTCGTGTCGGATACGTACTGAAATCTCAATATCTATGTCCGTGTTGTGTCGTGTAAGATACACACTCCAATAAAATGGATAGAAGATGCACAAGTACCGTGTCCGTTACTGTGTCGCATCCGATCGAATTGGATTTATCCTCCAAAAAAACACTATGACACGCCAAAACCAGTCACGTGTCCTCTTTGCCGTGTCCGGCACTTATTTGATCAAAGCAAATTAATCTAAATAAAATCAACCAATCGAAACAAAATCAACGACAATCAATCAATATCTTCACCTAGAATTCCCAAAAAAAAAAAAATTAGGGTTTCTGTAAAATCACCACAGAACCAATGGGAGCAGTTGGCCTGGCAAGGAAGCGTGAAGCTGTCGTGGCAGACCGAGCACACGTCATTCGACGGTGGAGATTCCATCTCTCCTCCAGTCCTCCTCCTTCTTTTGTCTCTCTCTCTCTCTCTCTCTCTCTCTCTCTTTGTTTATTTCTTCAGAGGGAAGAAACGTTTCCAGATGACGTCATGGGAATCCCCAGCCACCGTTCCTTTTCTTTTCGGGATTGCACCTGTAATAAATACAGACGTCTGCTCTTCCAATGGGCCAAGGAGTTCATTGGACCGGGCCGGGTCGGTCGGATCCAGAGTTGACCAAATTTGACGACTTGATCGGCACGAGCTTCACCGAAGAAGCTGACGAATCGGACCGGCCCGGAACAAAAAAACGAAAACAACCCAGTCCGGGTTCGAACGCGGGGAAACAGCAAACTCGGCCGGGCCGGTTCAGGACAGTCCGGGTTGCCCGTGGTAAATTAAATAAAAATCTAAATAAATAGCCTTTGGTCTTACAAATAGCCTTTAATTTACGAGCTTTGCTATTCCTACAACCAAATATTTACAATTTTCTTACAACCGTCACGTGTCGAACTTCGACTGGAGAAAGGGAAAAGTGGAGAGTTGGATGGAGCCCATATAGCAGGGGGTGAGAGGGAAGGTGGGACCCGATAGGACCCATGTGTAAGGGGTGGAAAAGAGAGGTTGTAAGAAGGTTGTAAACATTTGGTTGTAACTTAGCATTTTTCTTAATTTACAAGTTTGTCACTAGAAAAATTATTCAGGTAATTTGTTTTGATCGTACAAAGATGATGGCTAAAGGGAGCAGTGTACTCTGGTCCAGTAACCTCAGTGACCTCAGCATCCAAGTGACTGATTCTTCACATTTCAAGATTAGTACAGTACGTTTTCTCCTGCTAAGGCCATCTCCAACCTGTCCTCAAAGAAATTTTCAATTTGAGGACTCCAAATGGAATATTCCCATATTATGCTATCCTCAAAAAATTTCATCTCCAACCCATCAATCCTCAAATAATAACACAATTCCAGTTTTCGTTTCTCAGCTTTTCAAAAACTCCTACTCGAGCCATTATTTATTTCTACAAAATTTATTTCTTCACAACGATTTAATATAATCATATACATTAATATTATATTATTAGTATTATTTACCAAAATAATATTATTTTATTTTATATTATTTATATTATTTTATATTATTTACACAACTCCAATCCACTCACTTTTTTTTTCTATAAATATGATGCATATGACCACTCATTTCACCATCCACTTCCTCATCCAATTTTTTTTCCATTATTTTCATACCATCTTTCTTCAACAATGAACTATAGAGCCGGTCCATCGCATCTACAATCTTCATCTAGCTCATCTGATGAAGATAAGGAGCTCGATGACATTACAAATAAAATTTGAACTATCAAGCACCAAGAGGACATGGTAGTAGATTTGGCTCCTTTCAAGGAGAATACGATGGAAATGAGGATGATTTACCACCGTTCTAAAAGTGTCTTAAGCTGTTTTAATTTGAATGTCGTTGTATTACTTTAAGCATTTTTAATTTCAATGTTGTATCGTTTAGGCTTTTAATTTCAATGTTGTTGTTGGTTGCATTATTTTAAATTTTGATGTACTTGTTTATGTTTTTTAAGTAAATGTATTTTAACTTTAGAAAGTTTGATGTTGTTCTATTAATTTCTGCTAAATTATTTAAATATTATTTTATTAATCAAATAAATCTACTAAAAAATTACTAATAACAAATATATTCAATATTTGATTCTATTTCAAGATCTAAACAAGAATATTTCAATGGGCACGATTATCCGCACCCCATGACCTACTAAGCAAATAAAAAAAAATATTGAAATTTATATCCTACCCCCCATTCCCCGCCCCCCCTCCTCCTCCTCCTTCTTCGACCCTCCGGACCTCCGACCCTGGAGGAGGAGGGGGGGGGGGGGGGAGGAGGAGGAGGAGGAGGGGTCGGGAAGAGGAGGGTCGGAAGGAGGAAGAGGAGGAGGGGTCGGGAGGGGAGCGGGGGGGGGGGGGAGGGGAGGGGAGCAGGGAGAGGGAGAGGGGGAGGGTAGGATAGGAATTTCAAATTTGTGTGTGTGTGTATTTTAGTAGGTCATGGGGTACGGATAGTCGCGCCCTATTTAAATAGAATAATTATTTTATTATTTATAATTATAATTATAAATTAGAAAATATGGTAAGTTAATTAAGCTTAATAGTCATGAATAGTGGATCCTCAAATTTGAGAATTTTCTTTTTTTTTCCTCAAATTTGAGGATCATCCTCCTTCCCTCAAAAATTTAAGAATTTTTCCTCAATATGAGACTGGGTTGGAAAAGATTTTTGAGGAAAAATTCTCCATTTGATGTTATTTGCTATTCTGGAACTGATGCACGTTAACATTTTGTTCTCTCTTTTCTTTAGGGGTGCAACTCGGGCGGGTTGGGTCGGATTTGAGGTCAATCCGAGCCCAACCCGATGAATCATAACCCTAGCCCGAGCCCAAGCCCAACCCGACCTCGGGTTCAACATATGAACTCCAAGATCAAGCCCGGAGAATCGGGTTGGGCTCGGGTTGGATCGGGTCCAACGGGTTTATCGGGCTCTAATATAATATTTGAGACAATTTTAACATAAGTAATATTAGATACATAATCAAAGAGTCAAGTCTTGATCATTAAAAAATAAACTGAAAGAATATTTAGACAATGAGTTCAATAGTTTGGGTGGAAAAATTTGGTATTTAATATATATATATATATATATATATATATATATATATATATATATATATATATATATATATATATATATATATAATATATATATATATATATATATATATATATAGCCTAAATATATTATATATATATATATATATATATATTTAGGCTATATATATATATATATATATACTATAGATATAATATATATATATATATATATGCAGATGACCTCTAGCCTAGTGGTTAAGAGAGATGCATGTGGCCCGAGTGGTCAGGAGTTCGAATCCTAGTGGGAGCGATTCCAGAAACAATTTACCTGGTTCCAAATATATATATATATATATATATATATATATATATATATATATATATATATATATATATATATATATATGCAGATGACCTCTAGCCTAGTGGTTAAGAGAGATGCATGTGGCCCGAGTGGTCAGGAGTTCGAATCCTAGTGGGAGCGATTCCAGAAACAATTTACCTGGTTCCAAATATATATATATATATATATATATATATATATATATATATATAAGTCGGATTTCGGGTTCTTCGGGTAACCCGAGCCCAATCCGATTTTTGATCGGGTTCAAATATCTTAACTCGAATCCAAGTCCGAACCCGAGTATCTTCAACCCTAGGTCCCTAACCCAATCCATTAACGGGTTTACCCGATCGGACTCGGGTTTAGTCCGCCCAAGTTGCATCCCTACTTTTCTTGTTAATTTTCCTGTCGGCCAAAGAAGGTGATGTCGTTTGAGGATGAAAAAGAGCGAGCATGGCAATGGGACAAGGCCATCGATAGCCTTCAACATCGGCAGTGATTTCGTATTATAGGGGGGGGGGGGGAACCTTTGCTGTAAATGCTCAGATCTTTGATGCTGCCGGCAGTTTTTTGTTTTATTTTTGCGCTTTAGCTGAGATTTAATTTAAGTGATTGTTATTATTTGCAGTCCGGCTTGACCTGGATGATTGACGGGGTTGTTGAAGCTTTTCCTTGACATATAGATAGCTTGCTCTCACATACCTAGTGAAGTTTAGTCCCACATTGGAAAATCATCATGAGATATCTCAACATATATACTTGGTATGTGTTGTTGAGATATGCACATGGGGTGGTGACCCTAAGGAGGAAACCATATGGGTAATTTTACTAGAAGATAAGGCTAAGACTGTTAGTTGTATGTGTGTTGTGTTCACACACACATGAGCTAGCAAAAGCTCAACTCCCTTACAATAATTTTGACCGTTATGATTCTATTAAACTTGTAACATCAACTCATGTCTAGGTACAATGTACCACATGGTTTTCATTTGAATTTTGTAACGTTAGTATTTATTGGCTGGATTAAATTGTCTTCATTCTCCTTTATTCCCTAACCTTAGAGAAAAGTCCTATATATTGAAGCCAATCTCAACACTTTGAATATACTGAAAATTACTACAAAACACTCTCTCTCGCTCTCTCGAATTCTTTTCACTCCGAAACTCTTTTGTTCTTGGTTTGTTGCTCTGGGCAGAGCTAAGTCATGGTCAATCTCCCCGAGTTATGTGCGACGACGGGATACCGGTAGAGCGGGGGTTTTACCACTAGGAGCATCCGGAAAAGTCTGCACATAGACCCGGATTAACTCTTAGGGCAGTGCTTCGTGCACGACTTCCCCGGAGGCCGGTAACTTTAACTTATTTTATTTTGTTTGCAGATTTTTAGAGGAGAAATATCCAACAAAGACTCAATGGTAAGATTAATGCTTTTTGCTCTTGAAATTTATTCCACTGTAGGGACTTAGCGACTCGGACTCGAGCTCATGAGGCGTTTATTGACACACTTTGCACTTAGCACGACAGCATCGTCGCTATGCACATAGTGCGCTGCCGTTTGCGCGACGGGGTGCGCGCGGTGTGCATGTGGCGCAGGTGCGCGCGGTGCGCGTGGTGCGCATGTGGCGCAGCTTGCGCGCTCTGTGCGCCATTTAACTCAGATCGTGTTTGTGCACGATTGAACAGTTACAGCATGTTCGGAACGATTTTTTTCCACATTCCGAACTTGTTGCTAACTGGACGGTTACAGAGCGGGGCTATAAAAGTTTCACTGCTCTTTCTCTCTCAGTACACAAGTGTTCAGAACACATTCCTTACAAATTCCACAGAGTTTGAGAGAGAAGAGAAGCAGAGCACCAGCGCCACTTAGCACAGGAGTCTGTGCGCCATCCGATGAGTCAGAAGAGCGGAGTGCTCTAACGTTCTCTGTCAAACTTGCTGGTTCCTGAAAGCTGTTCGTGTGGGATGAATCAAGCTTTGAGCGCCGGTGATCATTCACCCCAGAAGGGTGTTCTTCCATCCACCTCATCGCCTGTCATCCACTTCAACTCATTCTGAAACGAGAACAGTTCTGATATAATCAGAAACTGTTAGTGGACCATCGCTGCTGTTGCTAGCAATTTGATTTGTTTATTCTTTTTAGAAGAATTACTTTCGTTTGCTGCTGTTATAAATTTTTTTTAGATTTTCGTTACCCAGAATCCTTCAAGGATCTCTGTTGTACATCTTCTTTGAAGTGTTGCGTCGAAACGTTGTTTTTTTTTACAATCGTTTTATTTTTCAGTTTTCCATCGAAAATTATGCCGGGACTAACACGGGAATGTAAAAAAAGAGAGTAGATGAGAAGAAGTTACGAAACTGTAATTGTAATTATATGATGTGAAATGAGCTACTTTTGTTTTCGGACATGGTTAACGATTTTTAATTTGGAGAACATCTTTCCTGATATAACCTGTTGCTTCTTGTTTCATGTCATCTGTGGGGTTTTTTTTCGTTTGTTGCGAGAAGAAATCGCGTGCATTGATATTGGGGTTTGGTTCCTGTCTAAAATGGAAAACGATCGATTTCAAATGACAAACGTCTGCTCTTCGGCCTCGTTTGGTCCGCGACTTCGGGAACAGAAGGGAAGGGAAATCAATTCCTTGCATTTTTTTTTTCTTTGGAAAATTATAATTACATTTTTTTTCTTTCCGATGTTTAGAAAAGCTAATAAATTTGAAAAGAAAAGTAAATATTTTAATATTGAAAAGTGATTCTTTAATTGGATGGATGAAATCACTTTTCCTCCTAATTTTTCTTCCATTCGGAATCTCACCTTCCTTTCCTCCTCACTTCTTTTGGTATCTAAACATAGAAAATAATCACTTTTCTTTTCCAATCGGATGATTCTGCAAACCAAAAGAGGCCTTCGAGTAATTGACGTTTACTGTTTTTGGCCAGATGCGGATCTAAGTCAAGTTTGCTAATTCTTCATATTTGCTCATAAAATTGATCAACTCCAAATGCGCATTGTGTTGCCGTGCCATAAACAAGTTGGTCAGAAAATTATTATAAAAAACAACTAGGTCGGACTTGAGAAAGAAAAGTAGCACATAAGATTCAACAAAAGACGAGGCAAACGAACATGGTCAGTCAAAGTAAAGCAATTCTGAAGGACTAAGGCCTCGTTTGGTACACTTTAATGTAATCATAATCGCAATATAATCAAATAAAAAATAATAACTTTTTTACTTGATTATATTGCGATTACGATTACATTGTACCAAACGGGTTCTAAGTCAGAATGTTGCTCTGCCTAGTTCAGGAAACTAGAACGCGAGGAAGAACATTTAGTGATTCTAAAATATCTTCGGCGGAAATACTATATAACTGATGCAATTTTTTCTTCACTGTCAACATGTTTCCACTTTCTACGTGTACCAACCCATTGATCCATAACAACCACACACTGGAGATTAACAAAAGCTCACACATCAACATTACTTGGAAACCTTGTAAAGTGGAAATATACTGTGAACAGAATTTATCATTGAAACGGTGAACATTTGATGATCCAACACTTAAAAAAAAAGAAAATATAAAACCATATAACAATGTTAAATGAAATCAATAATTGACTAATCGCATGTAAGATGCCAAAAAGATGGCAACATTGAAATACTGCGAATGTTAAGACCCCTTCCTCGAAGCTAAAAGTATCCTCTACTTCTCTGGCACCTTGCCTGTCGGAAAATTGGAACAGAGTCTTAAATACCAAAATACTCGAAAGATAGATAGCTCACTGGAGCTGAACTATCGTCTCTGCTATAGAAATGGTGGTGATTGCTTATTTGTGGAACTGACAGCTTTTCCTGACGGCAGAATAGGCTGATCCTTTGAAACTGTGATGCCTACAGTAGTCTCCGATACTGTATGGTTGCTATCAGTGCGCTGCCCAGGCCTTGCCCAAACTTTGATGTGTCCTTCTCGGCAAATTGTAAGCACTGATTCATTAGTAAAAACCAAGCCTGACAGTGGTTCGACGTGCACGCGATGTGCAACAACGGGCGAGAGCTTTGGCACATCTCGCATGCTTGGAGCAGGCTGAAGGGTTCCCACAGGGCAGATGTCCCAATGAGCGGAATGACTACCATTGCTGAATGTAGGTGACCCACCTGGAGGACATCGCAAGGGAACACAAATTTCATCCATTACTAAGTCCCACAAAAGTAACCGAGCATCCTGCAAGCATAACAATCAACCTGGATTAGTAACTGAAGATGAACGCCAATATTATATTATTATGGCATATAATAAAACACAAAAAAATGTGATCTTTGAACAGAACCTTGTCAACTGACAAACTAATTAGTATAGCTATATTACTAGGATTGAGAATTGACATCTCCGCTTAACTTCAGCCAAATAGAACACGGTCTATTTCTGAAATGCCCTTAGTTTCTTATAAACAAATCTAATAAATCATCAGGAAGCCATATGAAGTATAAACATCCAAACAGCATCTTATGCCATCTTATGAACCACATTTGTCAGCACTCACTTGAGCAGCTAAACTGGCCAAGTAATTCAAAAGATCGCAAACAAAACGTTTGAGTTGGGAAAGCCTTTTTTTATTTGACCATAAGTGTTCCTGTTGTGCCAGATATTAAGAAAACAAATAACTGAGAGGAGTCACGCAAGTGCTTTATATTTTTGAGAGGAGTCCCGTGGTGATGCAGTAGCAACAAAATTATACATATAGAAAAGAAGTGGCTTCAGAGAGTCTGGAATTTTAAATTTTCATTTCTAACCAACTTAACACCAAAGGTTTTTGTCTTCTGTAGCCCAAGGAATGCAATTAAAGTGATAAAAAATCATGTATTTTGGACACATTAGTTAATATTACCCTACTTTAACATTAAACCTTAGTTAATCATATTCAGCTCACAAACACTCTCCTATATTTGATTCATAAATGTTTCCTATTATATCCAATTCACATTTGTATCCAACTTGTCTATATGCTATATCCTCACAGAGCCAATTCACGTTAGTATGGATATGGATATGGATATCGTTTTGTATATCTATAAAGCAATTTTATCATATGCAACTTGAATACAGAAAAATAACTACAGATATGGTAAAACCATATCCGAACTATACCCACTTTGATTGCACCCCTTCATACCCTTAATTTACCACTTACACTTGAAGGTAACAATAAGGCTAAATTGCAACTTGATACCCTCAACAATCATTGTTTTTCAACTTGATACCCTCAACTTTTATAGGTACTAACTTAATACCCTATCTAAACATATATTTCTAACTTGATACCAATTTTTTTTATTCCTAAACTAACCTCCTCCTGTTGCTACTTCCCTCACCCCCTCCCCCCTAGCGGCCATCCCACCCACCCACCCCTCACCGGGGACCACCCTCCTACCGGCCCCCGGCCCCGACGACCCACCCTACCCTGCCCAGCGCGCCCCCGCGCACCTGCCTCGTGCGCCGCCGCGCTCTGCCCAGCGCCCTCGAGCGTCCCCGCGCCTGCTGCCTGATCGCGCCCGCAGTCCGCTGCCACCCACAGCCGGAGAGAGGGGGGTGGGGGTTGGGGGGAGAAGAGAAGGGGCAATTTGGTCCAAAAAAATTCAGGGTATCAAGTTAGTACCTATACAAGTTGAGGGTATCAAGTTGAAAAACAGTGATAGTTGAGGGTATCAAGTTGTAATTTAGCCTAAAAGTAATTATAAGCTAGACAATGAACGAAGGTCATGAAACTTTCACCAAACAATATTGTCTCACATGCTCAAAAGATACCAGAAAGCAACTGAAATATATAGGAAAAATATTTTGTAATATAATTAATTACAAAACAAAATGCACTAAATAGATGCTCATAACATGGTCAAAATCCAACTAAATGAACATAGAATATCTTTAATATCTTAACATAACATTTCAAATTAAAGAAATACTATTTCAGCTTCCCCTTTGTTCAGCACATTCCGCTGGTCAAAATATGGTAGAAACACACCTCAAAAGTTAAATAGATATAAACATTTTGTATCTTCGTATCTGCACTGTACATTTGCTTGTTAATGGGTTTCAAAATTTATCCATTCCTCACAGGAATGTATTACCTGGCCAACAGAACCGAAGCGGTACATGACGTTTTCTCCGGTAACCTCCGAATTTGGTGCAGACCAATAGGAATCAAATGCAACCCCACTAACCTGGTGATCAACTTATTAGAGTATGTTAGATGATTAACGTAGAAATACACATAGATAATGTCTCTGATATTTACCCAAGAATTATGCCCCTCACCCCATGCTACTATCTTTCTTTCTTCCATGCTCCACACTTGCACTAGATCGTCTTCCCCACCAGTCAATATGTACTTCCCATCAGAACTGAAACAGTATATAGCCTCACGATTAAATTTAATGACATCTATGCAGTTAAAAACATAAGTCATCCAAGGGTATGAAAAATTAATGTAGCTTTTCTTTTGGAGACTCATGCAACAACTGCAAAATAATGTAGTTTTTCTTCTGGAGAGTAGTGAGGAACGCAAATTTAATGGTAGGTACGTTGGTGAAAAAGACAATCTAAGCACGTAAGCAAGCAACACTGACATGAACCATAAATCACAGACAGACAAACAGACGGATACATAGACAGCAGTTACTAAGGCATTGTAGGAAATTAAGCTTGAAGACTGTGAAGGACTATTAAGGTGCTAGATGTGTGGAAAGATAGAAGGTAAACCAAAAGTATTGTCTATGGTGGTTAGTAAGCATGCATATGTTTGTGATTGAGTAAGTGCCTAAAGGTGAATGCAAAGGGGAGACAGAAAGAAAGGAAGTCTGCTTGAAGATTGAGGAAAGACATTTATCCTTATTGATCATTTTGAAGAGAGCACTTTAGTTACATCAAACTTCCATAAGAGATCCCAAATATGTGACAAAGTTAGATGATTGTTGAAGTAGTAAGTTAAGACATACAAAATGTATAAAAGCTCCGACATTAACAGGATGATTACAAATAAACAAAGGGAAATTTCATACAGGGGGAGACTATTTGTACGTTACCTCCAAGAGCAACATAATAAAGCAGCATAATAACTTTTTCCACCACAGATTAATTGCTCTTTGGAGTAGTCAAAAACTCTCAAATAACCTGAAGGGCATTACATCAGCAAAATTGAAAACATTATATCATTTAGGGTAGATCAGGAAATGAGAATAAATCATCTTTGCATGTTACATAAGGCAGATACCATCTCTACCAACGGTGGCCAAATATGTTCCATCTGTTGAGAATGAAATGTTGTTGACTGAGCCTTGGCAAATATGCCATCTAGCTACAGGGTTACTCTGCAAATATTTCCAGAAATCTCAGGCTTAAAAGATTTTATGACGACCTGGAAAATATAGATATATAAATCTCCATGTGCCAAAAATATATCAAGAGTTGCAAAGATGAGATAACCATCAAATATTTGAATAACTGACTCGAGGTAATAAACAATACAGGCTTTCACAAGAAATGGAACAAAGGAACATGAACATTCAAATTAATTTAATTGAGAATACAAGAGCTCTATGAAAATGGGGTTAGCTATGGAGCATGACTTGTAGTCAGGAAACACTAATAATGAAATGACAAATGATAAGACCTTTCGAAAAGCAAGCAGTAATCTTTACTGTGCTGGTGTCAAATTCCTGGCCAAGAAAACAAAAGCACTGAGTGTCATGCTATGAACCTTAAATCCTGTAGGTGGGTTGATAGACTTACCATACTGGTTGTGCAAACTAAGCTCATACAACCAAGGAGCAATAGGCCATTTTCTGTCTGACTAGGAAAGTACCTAGACCAACATTTACCATAGGGAACCACACACATCCCCAATGCAAGACATAAGCCAAAAGGGTCAAACAGAATCACATCATTATACAAGCCAGATTAATATAAAGGTGAAGATAAAAGATTCGTCTCCCTCACAATAAAACCAAATATTGCTGGACCCACTATGAAATAAATGAATATCCCACGCAAGGTTAATGTAAGTATTGGATATCGCTTCATATCCGATTGAGTTTTCACAAATTGAATTATACATTGGCTAGATATAAGATTATAGGACATCCATATCAGACACCTCAGGAAATGGGAAGAGGAGATACAAGTGCATGACCAGCAATTTGTTCCTTACAAGAATCTTTCTCCACTAATATGCCAAAAATCCTCTCATGTTGTTAGTCTCATGAACCATGAATCGATGTTCCAAGTTTCCAATGCTCATGTAGCACGTAAAGATCTAGACAAATTTTAAATATTGAATATTCTTTCATCCCCATTGAAAATAATAAACTCTTGATATAGTTGCAAAAATGACACCTGAATTTCTTGTGAGGTAAATTAAAAAAAAACACACACCCAGAACTGATTTTTCTAACCTTATTTAGATTCCTCAAACTAATTTTTCATTTATATCCTTGTTGGTGGAAAGGTAAAACCCATTAACTTATTATTCTTAAATGAATCTGATGTCATGGATATTTTGAGGAGAAATGACAGTTGGATGTTTGATGGAAAAGAAAGACTTGTACTAGGAAATTATTGGAGTGAAATAGGAATTTGTTTTTCTAACCTCGTTTAGATTCCTATAGATGCTTATTCGAATCAGATATAAGGTTCAGAACATGGTAGTAACCAACTACAAAAAAATATCATCATCATCATTGTCCAAGTCTTCTCCCATAAGAATGGGATGGGGTCGGCTCTTAAGCATAAGAAAGCTCCGTAAAAGAATTGACAAAAAATTTATGACCAATTGTTGACCTGTTGTCAACACTCACATTGGTGCCAATTCCTAGTCAAGGTAGCTGAAGAGGGCTATGCCATTAAACCTAGATGGGTAGTTGGTAGGTACGTAGACCTACCTCTTGCTTATGCGGTTTAAGTTCATGCAACCAAGGAGCACCTCCGAGCTCCCCAAGATTATAAAGAATCTAGACGAAGATATATGATGGTATAATTTGCTATAGGAGCTTGCATTCATCTCTATGACACATTAAGCCAGAGAGTGAAATTTAATGACATTCCCAAACTACAAAAAATCCAGCCCGAGTAATATACATATATGCTTAGTGTGCAAATATACAGCGTATAATCGCATAAATCTCTAAATTACCTTATGAATTTCCAAAAAAAAAAAAAATCACAGAAGGCTAGCTAGGAACCTTCCATGTGTTTGCTTCATGTTAAGAACGTCATAGCACTATTAAGAGCTTAGAAGAACAATACAAACATGTTAATTTTGGTTTCAATATGCCAAAAGTGTAAGTACATAGGGTAGGTACCTTGCTTGACTGAGCATGTGAGACAGCAAACTGAGTCTGATCCTTGATCACAGGAAAGGAACAGTCAGCATTCCCATCCTTGTTCTGAAGAAAGAAGTTATTTTATTTAGCACACTTAATAGCAATCATGTAAGATGGTATAGATAAAAAGTTGCTAATGCCATAAGGACCAACTTTTTCATATGCATATAGGTTTCCATCAGCATGTGCAACAACAAAAGCACCATCACAACCTGGCACCCAGGCAATAGACATGCATCGGCTGCATAGAAGCATGTTTTAGTTAGTTGAGAATATAATTACCAATCTAAGACCAAGTAAATATCACATAAGTAATAGGGGCAACATCTAGCAATATAACAAAATATCAGATTACTGATGTACTGTCAACAATATAGGATTTACGGATGTGCAGTAATTATGACGGACCTTTGCTTATAATAGTTAGTCTGCAATGTTCAGGTTACCATACAACAGAAGATATGTATAGAATGAATTTTGTTGAACAAAATATTTTCCCCTCCCCTATCAAAGGTGTTGTCTAAGGATCATTTCGCTCGGACTAGAAAGCTCCAGCAAACCAAATTCTTAACAGCAGCTAACAGAGTAAAATCAACCTGTATCAGTTGCCAAATTTCTCGCTGAAGAGACTATGGACATGAAATGGCCCCACAAAATATATGGGTGTAGCGTAAAGCACCCTTACCATGCTGGTTTTGTGTAAGCTCATCCAACCAAACGTCAAATTTGAACTGCCACTAAGATTATGAAAGAATCTAAATGAAGTGAAAATATGAGAAGATCGAAGAAAGTTTAGCTGATTCAAGGTACTGAGCTCACTGGTTAACAATGAATATACAATAATGACATCAGAGACCTTATTTGTTTTCGCCCAAAAATTGATCCCACATTCATCTCCATGCTCTCGGTAGTGGTCTGTCCAGTATCATGCATCATAGTTGCCTAATAGCTATAATTCGGGGCTTAGATTCTCAAAAATAAGTTCTACATATAGATCTAAAACGCATTCAATTATCCATTCCCATTTGAGACTTCTTTTTCACTTGGTTAGTAGACAGTTTTCTCACTGATGGCTCTATGAAATGCTTTTACTACACAATATACGCTTTGTACGCTCTTCCAGAAGACAGATGCCTATGTGTTTTTAGCAAACCTGAGCACCTAAAGTTCGGATATGTTACCAGATATAATCACCCTTAATATTAGAGAGAAAACCATAAGAAAAAGCTGCTGGACTATCCTTTGAAAATAAGAGGAACGTAAAGTGATAACCTAAAAGCTAAACAGGGTTCAGAGTACTGTGTTCCCAACATAATGAAATTGACTTCTCATACCTGCTATTAATCGTGCCATCCCTGTTGTAATGCTGGGCTCCCACAAGCTTCTTCCCGACGTCCTGCAATTGCTGTCTCAATGACACCAAGTAAACTAAAAACACCATTTCATAGAGATATCACAAAGAGCAGAACAGAACCCTAATCAGCACCACAAAACAACACAAACCCACCAAAAAAAAAAAACACCACAAATCCAATCCTAACATTCCAACTCACCGTCACCAGAGCTAGTCCCGACGAGCAAATCGTGCCCGTCCTTCACCTCCGCGCGGAAGGCGTGGCAGACAGGGATCGAGTTGCCAAAACTTATCGCCTTTATCGGATCCTACACCAAAATATACGGGAACTAGCACCGATCAAAAACCTAACCGAAGCTTGGGGGAAAAAAGCAACAGCAATTCCGACCTTATCTTGAGTATTGAGATCACTGACGAAGAGGGAGTCCCCGACATTGAACACCAAGTAAGTCCCCTTCCCGTCGTAATTCCCGCTCACGGAGCTCGAGGCCGAGGCGGCAGCTGCGCCGGTCCCGATCCGGCTGCTCGCCGAGCCGACCTTCCCGGAGCCGCTCGCGCCGACGAAGCTCAGCGCGCGGCTTCCATTGCCGGCGCCGAGGAACCTAGCGGCGGCGGACCGTACACCGCCGCTGGGGGTCTGCGGCGTGAGCGGCTGCTGGGCCATCGCCGGTTGCTTCTCCTTCAAGTGGGCGACCGTCAACTGGAAAAAAAAAGGAAAAAAAGTCATGAAACCCTAACCCTAATCTTAACCCTAATTTTAGGTTCGAGCGCACCTGGGAGATGGACTTGGAGTGGGAGAATTGGAGGAAGGAGAAGGGGTGGAGCTTCTCGGAGCGGAGGTTGTAGCGGCCGTCGATGGTCTTGAAGGAGGTCTTTAGGGTTTGCGACTGGGCGTTCGTGGAGGAAGGAGAAGGAGAGGACATGATCGTAATTTTACAATTCTGACGGGGGCAGATGCGGAAATTCGTTCACGGAGTTCGGGGAGGGAGAGGGAGAGACTTTTGAAGAGGTTGGCAGCAACGGAGGATCCCTTTCCCCACAGCACTGGTGACGGTTGGGATCCATTTCCTAGTCGTTTCCCGTTGGTACTTATTTTAATTCAAAACTAAGCTGGCAGAGGAATATCGCAAGAAAACTAAATTCTAAAAACACTTCATATTGGTTTTTTTTTAGGGGACACCACCACTTCTACTATGGGGCAGCCCAAATTTTTTTGAAAAAATTACAAGTTTGTCATAGGTTTTTGTTACTGGGGGCAGCCCATAATTCACTATAAAAGCCAAACTTGTTTTATTTCTTCTCTCTTTCTTCCTCTATTACTTCTCTTCCTCCACTCTTTTTTTCTCCTCTTCATAGAAACCTAGACTTAACCTAACCTAGGTAAAATTGTCCCCCCACCTAAATTTGTTAAAGATTTTTGGTGAAATATCTAGTAATAGTGTCAATCACTTCTCCCATTTATTTGTAAGTCGTCGAATTTATTTTTGTGTAATGTTTTAACCTAAATTTTACATATAAAAGTTGAATTTTGTGTTTAATGTAGAAAGAAATAGAAAATGGAACAACCCGGACCATCAAATGCTAGATACTCTCCTCCCACAACGTCCGAAGAACACTTTGATACATCGGAAGCCCTCGTGGTAACTACACTTTAACTTTATTTCGGATGAAAAATCGGACTTTGACACAGAGGACTGCCACTTCTCTGGCAGTCCCTCTCATGGATTTGGACTGCCAGGGATGTGGCAATCCTATATATGTGAGGGACTGCCACATCTCTGGCAGTCCTATATATGTGAGGGACTGCCACATCTCTGGCAGTCCTTTTTAATTTTATATGCTTACATTTTGGCTTTATGTAGTTGTTTAGTTTTGACTTTTAACTTCTATTGTAGGAGTTGTGATCTTCCGATGTTGCGGTACATGCTCCAATTGCAATCGATGTAGGGATATTTATTTTGGACCGATCTTTCGTTTCAATCAAGCGACGATGCGGTATAATGGTGTCGAGAAGTTGGACGGAAAAACAACTTAGTTCTAGTGATATCCAGATCGTGCCGAAATCGCCTGGGAAGACACAGTGTGATGGTTGGCTGTGAAAGAGGTGGTGTGTTCAGATCGCACAAGAAAGACACAGTTATCCAAAATAAAGTTCCAAGAAAGAAAGCTGGAACGAGGAAATGTGGTTATAGAGGACCACTTTTGTATACATTTTGGCATTTTGGTTATAGAGGACCACTTTTGTATACATTAAACTATGAAATATGAAGTCCAATATATGTTTCTTACTTTTATCCATGTATTATATGTGTTTTATGTGCTTATCTGGGTGTTATACATGTGTGTTTTGTGTGTTTGGCTGAGTATTATACATGTTTTACATGTGTGCTAAAAACTATCAGAGGACTGCCATACCCAGGACAGTCTTTCACATGTGTTGGACTGCCCTGGGTTTGGCAGTCCTAGCTGAAATGTTCTGTGATCTAGATCACAGAATATTTCAGCTAGGACTGCCAAACCCAGGGCAGTCCAACACATGTGAAAGACTGCCCTGGGTGTGGCAGTCCTAGATCTAGTCACAGAATATTTCATCTAGGACTGCCACACCCAGGGCAGTCCTTCACATGTGTTGGACTGCCCTGGTTGTGGCAGTCCTAGATATAATGTTCTGTGATCAAGTCACAGAACAATTTATCTAGGACTGCCACACCCAGGGCAGTCCTTCACATGTGTTGGACTGTCCTGGGTCTGGCAGTCCTAGCTGAAGGACTGTGATCTAGATCACAGAACATTATATTTAGGACTGCCACACCCAGGGCAGTCCAACACATGTGAAGGACTGCCCTGGGTCTGGCAGTCCTAGATGAATAGCCCTGTACAGAACATTTCAACACAAGTATCCAACACATATCCAACACAAGTATTTGTTTTACACAAGTATCCAACATATATCCAACACAAGTATTTGTTTTACACAAGTATCCAACACATATCTAACAGAAGTATTTCAACACAAGTATCCAACACATAACCAACACAAGTATTCACACAAGTATCCAACACATGTTCGACACCCAAAAATATCAACATCCAAAAATATCAACATCCAAAATAGCCAAATTCAGACAATCAAACAACAACAAGTTTGCAAAATATTCAACATCATACAATCAGACATCAGACAATCATACTACATATCATGACGGGCCTTCGAACGAGCCGCATTTCGCATGAATGGGAACTCAACCTCGTCGTCGATGCGCTCAAGCTCGTTGGCGACCAAGACACTAGTGTCGACCAAGACACTAGTGTCACTTTGGCAAGCGCTCCGAAGTGTCTTGGCCAGTTCCTTCGTCCCTTCTAGACTGTAAATGAAAGTATAATTGAATTTAGTCTACAAACATGAAAATCTCAAACTAATTACTAATGCGGAACTCACCATCTTCACCAATGAAACATACAAGATGTTTTTCGAAGGAAGATTTCCAACAGCTACTACGGCCTCGGGACCCGGGTTTGTAGGGTTCAATAACTTAGGATGTCCGACCCGCCGGAAGTACGGCATGTAGTCCTCGCTGCAGTCGGCCATCCGGGTGACCGGTTGACTCTCATCTCCCCCAAGCAGGTGCCTTTGCCACTCGGAGTAGAAGTCGGTCACCCAGTCGAAATACGCTGGTTTGTAGTTCAATGGTTGGGTCCCACGGGGAGGTTCCAACATCTTTAGTGTGCGCTTCGGCACACTTTGCATGAAGCCAAACTGCCGAAGTACACGATCAGGCATGTACGGCTCCGTGATATCATAGCATGTGATCATGCCATGAAATAAAGAAACTTGTTGGATGGCACGACTCCCCTCGCAAAAATCCGGTATGGATCCTAAAATATCTGTAGGGACTGCCAGGACTCTGGCAGTCCTTGTTTACATATGGACTGTCACATGCTTGGCAGTCCTACTGTACTCAGGGCCGACAGACGAACGACTCGCTAGTTTGTTGTTTTCTAGGGTTAGGGTTTGAAAAAAATTGTGGGTTTGTCGTGTTCGAAAATGCCATTCATAAAGCCTAAAGACATTCTAAACCTAAATTATCAAAAGTTTTTAGAGAATTAAAACTATTCTAGGGTTTCGAATAGAATGCAGAAAATTATAGAAGAAATTAGGGAAGAACGTACCTAGAATCCGATTTCTTCGACTTGCATGTCATCTCGTCGAATGTAGGAGTGTTCTTGAAAAAAATTTGGTAGAGGAATTAGGATTAGAGTGGTAGAGGAGAAGAGACTAGGGTTTTGGGAGAGGGAGAGAGAGCTCTTCTTTTTTTTCTTTTGGAGGAGAGAGAGAGGCAAATGAGGTTTTGGAAGGAAATGAGAGTTTGGGGGGTTGGGCTGTGTCATGCCCCGCTCCCGTAGGAGCGATCGTCCTCGCTAAGGCATGATGCCGCACGGGCCTAGGTTGCGCCCGTGCAAGGCCAAGTCCAGAAACGACCGATTTGAGCTAGGTCCACAGAGTCGCACAGAGTGTCCCCATTTGCAGCGGAAAGTAAATGAACACAAGTAGAAGCGAATTCAAACTCTTTATTGATATTCAAGAAGTTTACAAGCGGTGCTAGGCCGAGTTTACAAGTCTCTCAAGCTCTCTCTCTCTCTCTCTCTGAAACATAAAAGGCGTGCCAAATGGCTTACAACATGGAATGATTCATGGCGATGTTCCGATACATTATGTCCTGTATTTGGTGCTCCAGCTCCTTGCAACGCTCCAAGGCTCCAGAGATAGCTCCGTGCCTTAGCACGTTCGAGGGAAGCTCCGCACCCGATGACGTCTCCTGCATCCTGCAAGCAGACTGTGGGGTTATCAGTACATTGTTATGCACTGGTGGGGAGGCTAGCTCGCCCACAATGCTATCATTACCAAACACGTTCTTTTTACTTTCGTGCACCGTCTATCATTCATTGTCTTACTAATCTTGCCTTAGGGTCAATTTCATGGCATATTACGTAACCTATCTCGTGTTGTCGAATTCAAGTGTCTGTATGGAAATGCATGCACGACTTACCCATACTTACCGTCCGGCCTTCCCTGTCCAAAGTAAACCAAGTTAGTCAATAATTCACATGTAGTAACTTAACGTGATTCATGTAAACATTCAATGTTAAAGGGCGTGTCCCTACCTCAGGTTCTAGCACGTCGTAGGTATGTTTAGAGTGTTACATTTCAAGCATGTTCAGGAGTATTACATTTCGAGCATGTTCAGGAGTGTTACATTTCGAGCTTGTTCAGGATGTTATATTTCCAGCATGTTCAGGGTGTTACAGCTCAAGCATGTTCAGAGTGTTACATTTCCAGCATGTTCAGGATGTTACATTTCAAGCATGTTCAAGAGGCACTTCATTTAGTTAACTTAGACTACTTATTTCAATGCAAGGACTTGCACGTGGATTGCCACCAGCATAGCCCACTTAATCTACATGCACGGGTCGCTGGCATCACAAGCTATTTTGGACATATCACTTGGGCATTCTCACCTATCGAAGCGTGATGGCTGGTACACCTTGATAGTCTCTTGAAATGCCTGGCCTTACGTCTCCTTGAGTGGCCGAGCCCCCACTCAAGCAGCCCGTAAGCCCCATGTCTGATTCCGCCTAGGCCGGCCACGGTATTCCCTCCATCGCCCGTGCCGCAGAATCCTTCCTCATGACGGCGACGGTATTCCCCCCATAGCCCGTGCCGTTTGTCCACGACCATTTCGTATTGACTTGTCATTTAACTTAACGGCTGTCTTTGAGCCATAATACGTTATCGACCAGGTTGGCGTCCGTGCAGCGCGGGTAGCGAGCCCCGTTGCAGGTGCCCGTCATACCTGTCGCTAACCATTCTTTCCTTTCTTATCTTTTATTCACTCTTTCATGTCTTTCTTTACTTGTTCGTACATCCATTCATTCTTCACGTATTCATGTCATTCATTCGTGGATTCATTCATTCACTTATTCGTTCATTTATTCATTTATTATGCAACTCCCCGTGCGGGAGTCGCCTTGGCGACCTATCGGTCCCGAAGTCTTCCAATGTTGCTATACTCTACTCGGAACGACTATGTCGATAGTCTTCCGTTTCTTTGTTGTAAACCGTTTATTGTTTCATTGTTGATCGCATAGGAAACTTGCATGTAAGCTTGTGCCTTAGCACGAGCATAGAGCGCGGTACGAGAGTTTCTATATTTGTCGAGTTCTTTTCCATGTTCTAAACAAGCATACAAGATGGGATTATTCCCTTAGCTAGGTGCGTTGAGTCATTCATTTATTAGCATGTGCGGTGTTATCGTCTAGCGATTCTAGCAATAGTGTCCGTATTGTTATGTGTCTAGGCTAAGTAAAGACGGGTTCATCGGAGCCACCCACCTTAGCGATGTTCGCATTGGCCGAGCGATACTCCGAGCGCGCCTTTGAAAGTCTAAGTCTGGATTCATCTTGACGGGCCAATGTAAGCCTTGCATAGATTCTTCATCAGGTCGATGCCAACTCTTCGGGTCGACGGCTCGTTTGAGTCGTTGCACTTGCCGTTTGAATCGACATTCCGCTAGGGCGGAGCGGGTCGTTACATAATACACCACTCAAAATAAGTCTCGTCCTCGAGACTTCCTGAGTGGAGGTCATCCTACCGTTCCTTAACCCATGTCGTGTACGTATCTTAGACAATTTCTATTGAATGACTTTACCACTCGATGGCATCGAACTATACTCGATACCTTTCTAAGTTTCGTGTCGCATACGTTTGGTCGATTTTATTGAATAACTTTTCATTCATTTTAGAGTTGATGGTACTTATTCAATTCAAGTGTTTCTTCGTCTTGGTTGCTATTTCTTCGTGTCATGGGACTGAAATGGTCGTACGAGGCACGTTGTAATTCGTCAAATGCGCGGGTCGTAGGCTGAGGCAACTTAATTTCGTTTATCTCGGTCATCGAGATGACCCGATTCGCTTCTCAAGCGTTCTTGTCCACGAAATCAGTATGATTTCTTCTTAGCGGGGTCGACCAAGTCTAAGTAATTTTCGTCCGATTCAAGACCAAGTATTGTACTATCATCGAGTATATCGTCCTATTAATGGTCCAATTCGTTATACCAACTTTTACTTGCACGATATCGATTCCATACCATTCACTTGTTTAGGGCTAATCTCGTTGTCGTTCACGCACACTCTGCCTACACGTTTCTTTGATTTCGAGCCACGCTCGTACTAGTATCATTCCTTTCTTTTAACACGATTTTAAGTTCTCGACACTCTTCCATTCCTCAAGTCATGCTTGAACTCAACGTATCACTTGGCTGGATCGTGCACGCATTCCAAGCATCCCTAAAATACATGTATTCAGCCAAGCCGCATGATAGAGAATTCGTCATTCTCACTCGAGTCGCATCGTGCACATACTCAGGCGTCCCTGAAATATATGTATGTCAGCCGAATCTTGTGAGCAGGGTTTCCTATATTCTTGCATCATTCAATCCATCCATGTCAATCCTCAAGATCAATCTTTTGATTGCAAACACATAAAACAGGGCGTCTCGCCTAACCGCTAGGCCATTTCTCAAGGCTAAGTCAATGTCAGGATTGGAATCATAGTTCTCCAACAATAATGTCAACACTGACCCCAATCCTAGGGTCAAACCAAAGTCGGTAGTACGAGATTTTCTACCCAAGCTTGCGTCACTCAGATTTCTAAACATCGAGCACGATCACCTATTCGCATCAATACATTCGTTGTGCGTATTCGAATCCATTCAAATCACCAACTCTAACCAATTCATGTATTCGATCACGAGATCGTCTAGCTTTGAAAATATGTTGCGCCCCAATCTCACGCGAGTCCGATTATCTACGGTGGTTCATGAATCACCATGCAACGCTCCCGCAGAATAATTATTCTCATCGGGGCGTAACTCTTGCTTGCGTCTAGACTAATTCATTCTCGATACAAGGATTGGACCTACGCAATCCTCAAATTCAACCGTCATGCAAGCTAAGTCATTCTTGAGTCCACATTCGCGTCAAACCACAAGTCGATGTATCAAATTTGTCATGCCATGCAAGTTCGATCACCCCCGCTGTATAAATCACCATACCAGCGCTCATGCGGAGTGATCGCCCTAATCGGCATGATGCATGTGCGAGACTGGAGTTGTACTCGTATAAGACAAGAATGTCAACGTTGTGGTCATCGACGAAGCAAATCCAAACATTTCATTTTCCTCCAAGCCAAGATCTCTATTCGATAGTCCGACCGTCATTAATTCAACCAGAAAATCCTCGAGCCAAGTTTATCTTTTCTTCGACACATTTCAACATCCCGAGTATAGCATCCATCGGAACAATGACATTTGCACGATCGTCATTCGTCGAGTCAGAGTACCCCCGAGTTATCGCATATCGATCTTTGATACGTCTCAATACCATCGACGATATGCGTAACCTGACGATCTTCCTTTGCAACCAATTTTGAGTCGTGCGACTGATGCTATTGTCCGAACTGGATATACCACAATTCCATTCGATTCAATCCAAGATCAAGTTCGATTGCTATTCCTCAAGCTAGTTTCAATATCGTTCTCCAAAAGTCAAGTCACATTTCATTTGACCCAATTCGAAATCACAAGTGCTATCCTCTAGCTTCCCCGATCGATACATACATCTTTATTCATCGTTTCGAGTTATTTTCTCACTTGCGTTGTCCCTTGACAAGTTGTCCAAACGACATCTCGTTCGGGATATTCGAAGTCACGACCAACTAAGCATGACGCGTTCTAAGGCTTTGCGCGATACCATCGCTTGCCGACATACTCGTTCTATCCGTAAATTCTTTAGTCTTGCTTGAACAATTTCTATAACGTCCATACACCACTCAGGGTTCGAGCCACTCGACTAATCGTCGACACCCATTCTTATTCTTCTCCGGACCTATCACATACACTGTAATGCCCCGCTCCGCATGGTGCATTACGATGAGTCGTTGACTCGAAAAGTTGCGTTGACCCGATGAAGTATCGATGCAAATCGATACAAGAGTTACGTTGGCCAAAGGTAAGCTTTGAGTCGATTGGAATCTATAAATCGAATCGATGCAAAAAGATAAGTCCCGTTGAGCAAGTGCTGATTTTAGTTGATCTGGTGTACAGGCTATGCTTTTACGCTGGACGATAAGAGGTCGGCATTTTGCCTTATGCAATGAAGTGTCCGTGAAACCAAATCGTGGCCTTGCAACGGATTGTGGCATGGGCGCGATAGGCCAAATCAACCGAGTAGTTCAAAGGAATGGCTAAGTTCAGGAGTTAGCTATGCGATCGAGTTATGGAAGCGAGACGCTTCAATCGACGAGACGGCAAGGCGTATCGGCTTAAGGTGGGCGGGTTCTTGACTCTCTCTCTCCCTATTCTTTTACGTCTAATAAGAGATATCATTGTATGTGTAAGATGTTATCGAGTTAGCGAGCGTGGCTCGGCGATTAAGTGTCTTAATATGCGTTGAACACTAAGGTAGAACATTGAACAATCGAAGTGACGTGTATCAAGTGTACGGATCGCGATAGGACAATGATGGTAGAACATTGAAAGACGATATTGAGATGTGCATCATGTGCACGGCTTCGAGAACATTGATTACGGTGCTGAGCGTGCCCTCGTGCACGAAAGCTAAGGAATAACTAAGTAACTACGGAATTAGGCTATGAGAATAACTTACGAATGTTACGCGCTGAATATGAGTACGAGATGACTAAGCCGTTGGGCATCATGCATCAATATGGATGTGTTGGGGCATAACGCCGACGGAGCTCCCCATATAGATGGTAGATTATGTTTATGAGATGCGAATATGTTTATGGCACGGGAAACCGTTTATGGATCGAGACTATGTTTATGCAACGGAGGATTTGGTTGGAATGTTATGGGTGTTTGCTATGGCGCGTATTGCATGGTCAATGGACTCGGATGGCCCGTGCACTGGTACGGCTTCCCTCGGACGGTTACGACCGGGGCACCGGGACCGTTCGGCCTAGGAGGGAATTATGTGTGGTATTTATGGTACATATTATTCGGGCGGATTGCGACCGTCCAGTGCTGTGATAAGCTATGATATCCGTAAGTTTGGGATCCTTCGGATATTGGGCTAGTAACCCGTATCGAAGTGATCGTAGGCTTACACATAAGAGATGCCAAGCCCATTACGGTGCGAAACACCGTGACCTTCATATAGATAGGACCGGTGGGCTGAGATAAGAGTTGGGTGCAGGCGCAGGGCCGGCGGCCCTTATGCATTGTCTAAGATTATGATTGGAATGTTGCGTGAAATATATGGTTTCATACGTAAGTTCTAACCAGTACAGGCTAAGGAAAATGGGACGAAGATGATCACGATCACTATGTTTATGTTCATATTATGCCTAACTGTATCTGCCGCAAGGACACGATATGGGACACATTTATGATAATGTGCTATGTTTAAGTATTGCTATGAAACTGATCCTAAGGCTAAATAGAAAGATCACAAATTAATATGCATGTTTCACTAAAGATATTTAGTGTTTGGTTTGGGTGTGAGCGGGTCTTGATCAGTGCGAAGCGAGGACGAAAGCACTAATCCCCCACTAGTTTATGTGCAGGCTCAGGTTATAATCGGCTCGGGGCGGAGCTTGGCTTGGACGTGCCGAGGCATGGAGTCCTTGGCGTTCAAGAGGAGCTTCCGCATAGGCGTTCGGACTTGCGACATGGAGATGTTCGGCCGAAGACTACTTAGTGGCTATAAAGAGGCATAATGTATGGAACAATATAATCCTTTGTGAGCTAGAGAGATCATGAGAGTTGTAGCCAATTGGCATATATGTTGGGCTATTCAGAGCCTTTATAACCTTCAGTTCAATATTAATAAAAGAGATTCTTATGTTATACTTGGTTTCCTTCCGCTGCTTATGTTACGATTTTGAGATAATCACTATGTGAACCGTTATCTTGCCTTGCACGAGCGCAACTCCAGGCTCGTGCGGCATCACGCCCCAGCGAGGACGATGATTCGGGTAAAATCTAGCGAGGATGAGCGATCTCCCAGATCGGGCGTGACATACACCACTCGGGTTCAAGTCATTCTATCAATCATCAAAAGATCATTCGATCCCCAATCGACATGTTCAATCGTGCGTTTGCCCGTTCCTCACAGTCTAAATCAATCTTCCGTGCACGCCTAAGCGTGAACTCGATAGCGTTCCTATCGATATACACTCTAAGTGTAGCTTCGTTCCCGACCGAGCGATACTTGATATCGCTCGCAACTCGATTGCACCAAAAGTCGAGGTACACGACACGCGGACTAAGTTGTGCCGCATAACCATCTCGTGCGGACTATATTCCGAGTTTGCACGCTCAATTGCTAGGGTCATCGTAGGACTAGTTAGGCATGCACGCGACATGTTAACTTTAGCACGTGTTTTCATTCAAAACAAGTTGTCACCGTTCGGCACAAAGGCCTACCGATGCATTCGATTGAACGCCTGAACGAGCTTTTAAAAATATTAGACTTATTGTATGGAACATCCCAAGACACAATGAGAGAGAGCGTATACTTCTTTTTTCCAACGACGAGCTTTCAAAACTGAAAAATCGACGTGAAGTCCAAGGACGTAAAGCCGTGCTCTGATACCAATCTGTCACGCCCCGCTCCCGTAGGAGCGATCGTCCTCGCTAAGGCGTGATGCCGTACGGGCCTAGGTTGCGCCTGTACAAGGCCAAGTCCAAAAACGGTCGATTTGAGCTAGGCCACAGAGTCGCACAGAGTGTCCCCATTTGCAGCGGAAAGTAAATGAACACAAGTATAAGCGAATTCAAACTCTTTATTGATATTCAAAAAGTTTACAAGCGTCGCTAGGCCGAGTTTACAAGTCTCTCAAGCTCTCTCTCTCTCTGAAACATAAAAGGCATGCCAAATGGCTTACAATATGGAATGATTCATAGCGATGTTCCGATACATTATGTCCTGTATATGGTGCTCCAGCTCCTTGCAACGCTCTAAGGCTCCAGAGATAGCTCCGTGCCTTAGCACGTTCGAGGAAAGCTCCGCACCCGATGACGTCTCCTGCATCCTGTAAGCAGACTGTGGGGTTATCAGTACATTGTTATGCACTGGTGGGGAGGCTAGCTCACCCACAATGCTATCATTACCAAATACGTTCTTTTTACTTTCATGCACCGTCTATCATTCATTGTCTTACTAATCTTGCCTTAGGGTCAATTTCATGGCATATTCCGTAACCTATCTCGTGTTGCCGAATTCAAGTGTCTGCATGGAAATGTATGCACGACTTACCCATACTTACCGTCCGGCCTTCCCTGTCCAAAGTAAACCAAGTTAGTCAATAATTCACATGTAGTAGTTTAACGTGATTCATGTAAATATTCAATGTTAAAGGGCGTGTCCCTGCCTCAGGTTCTAACACGTCGTAGGTATGTTTAGAGTGTTACATTTCAAGCATGTTCAAGAGTGTTACATTTCGAGCATATTCAGGAGTGTTACATTTTGAGCATGTTCAGGAGTGTTACATTTCGAGCATGTTCAGGATGTTACATTTCCAGCATGTTCAGGGTGTTACATCTCAAGCATGTTCAGAGTGTTACATTTCCAGCATGTTCAGGATGTTACATTTCAAGCATGTTCAAGAGGCACTTCATTTAGTTAACTTAGACTACTTGTTTCAATACAAGGACTTGCATATGGATTGCCACCAGCATAGCCCACTTAATCTACATGTACGGGTCGCTGGCATCACAAGCCATTTTGGACATATTACTTAGGCATTCTCACCTATCGAAGCGTGATGGCTGGTACACCTTGATAGTCTCTTGAAATGCCTGGCCTTACGTCTCCTTGAGTGGCCGAGCCCCTACTCAAGCAGCCCGTAAGCCCCATGTCTGATTCCGTCTAGGCCGGCCACGGTATTCCCCCCATCGCCCGTGCCGCAGAATCCTTCCTCATGACGGCCACGGTATTCCCCTCCATCGCCCGTGTCGTTTGTCCACGACCATTTCGTATTGACATGTCATTTAACTTAACGGCTGTCTTTGAGCCATAATGCGTTATCGACTAGGTTGGCGTTCGTGCATCGCTGGTAGCGAGCTCCGTTGCACGTGCCCGTCATACCTGTCGCTAACCATTCTTTCCTTTCTTATCTTTTATTCACTCTTTCATGTCTTTCTTTCACTTGTTCGTACATTCATTCATTCTTCACGTATTCATGTCATTCATTCGTGGATTCATTCATTCACTTATTCGTTCATTTATTCATTCATTATGCAACTCCCCGTGCGGGAGTCGCCTTGGCGACCCATCGGTCCCGAAGTCTTTCAATGTTGCTATACTCTACTCGGAACGACTATGTCGATAGTCTTCCGTTTCTTTGTTGTAAACCGTTTATTGTTTCATTGTTGATCGCATAGGAAACTTGCATGTAAGCTTGTGCCTTAGCACGAGCGTAGAGCACGGTACGAGAGTTTCTATATTTTCTGAGTTCTTTTCCATGTTCTAAACAAGCATACAAGATGGGATTATTTCCTTAGCTAGGTGCGTTGAGTCATTCATTTATTAGCATGCGCGGTGTTATCGCCTAGCGATTCTAGCAATAGTGTCCGTATTGTTATGTGTCTAGGCTAAGCAAAGACGGGTTCATCGGAGCCACCCACCTTAGCGATGTTCGTATTGGCCGAGCGATACTCCGAGCGCGCCTTTGAAAGTCTAAGTCTGGATTCATCTTGACGGGCCAATGTAAGCTTTGCATCGATTCTTCATCAGGTCGATGCCAACTCTTCGGGTCGACGGCTCGTTTGAGTCGCTGCACTTGCCGTTTGAATCGGCGTTCTGCTAGGGCGGAGCGGGTCGTTACAGGCTGCCCCCTAGCAAAATGTGGGCTTCCCCCTAGTAAAATCTCCACTTTTTGGGCTTCCCCTAAGTAAGGGCTGCCCCCTAGTAGAAGTTGTGGTGCCCCTAAAAAAAACCTTCATATTTTACTTAAATTTATTAATTAAAATTTTTTTAAGGCTACCTTTCTTTTAAGACCCAAACAACCATATCATTAACTTTATCATAAATCATTTTTAATCTAGGTTATTTACATAGAGTTTTTTATTTTTTTTTGTGAGTGACTTAGAAAAAAAAATTATTGTGTACCACATTATCGCTCTCTCTAAATACAAAATCTCACTTTTTTTTCTTTTTCCATCACAATTCTCTTCTACTCTTCAAGACAAGACAATCTTTCTCTTCAAGCAATCGCACCCAAGACTACTTTTCAATCAAGTTAATATTTATATTTCTCTTCTTCTTCTCAATCAACACTCTAGATTTATTTTTAATTTAATTTACATATGATTCTCGTATATTTTTAAACATTACTTACTAGATTACAGGTTAATGATTCCTTAATGTGTGTTTTTCTAAAGTTTAGAACCAAAAATTAGAATTTTCAACCTAAAAATTCAACACAGTTCCGCTAAGGATTGTCAGGATGTTGCAGTCCTTGAGACAGAGAATTCTCTGTTAAAGGAATGTTAGGATCCTGACAGTCCTAACTAGGACTACTAGGATCATGAAAATGTAAGCGACGGTGTCGAAGCACAGAGCACGTCAATTGCAACGTACAAGTGAAGGAGCTTGGCAAGTCTCTACCTACATGCAGCATGAAAAATTGGAAAGAAGTAACTGATCAATTGTTGGATTTCGACAATCCCGAGGAGTTTTCCACACTTAAAGAGGTTGAGGGACGATCAAAGGCGCGTCAAGATAGGAGGGAGGATTAAAGTTTACATTGATTGCATGTATTAAGTAATTTCCAGTAAGTGACTGTAATATGTGATTGAAACTATTTTGTGTAATTTGACTTTGACTTTGTGGTTTGAGTACTCGACTTATGTGTAATATGGGATCGAAACTATTTTGTGACGTTTCGGTCATGTATCAGAATGTTTCCTCCTATGTGCTTAATTATTGTTAAACTTATTTCACAATCCATTTTATGTATTTGTTTTTGAGACTTAAGTGCTGCCATGTCCCGAAGAAGTGGTGCAAAGAGTCTTGTATATTGCTCTTTATCAAAGGACTACAAGGATTCTGACAACAATAGTCAGGACTATCAGGATCCTGATAGTATAGTACAAAGAGTTATATATAACTTTGTATTATACTGCATATAATTCTCCATCATACGACTGTCAAGATCCTGGCAATCCTAGTATTGTAGTTGCGAATTTCAGATTTATTTTGAAAAATTCAAAAGATTGGGAAGTTTTTTTTTTTGGAAAATTCGAAGATTGTCAAAATTCATCGAGCTTATTACTTCCTCGATTGTTGGAAGCTTTTCTATTATTGGAGAAGGACGAAAAGCTTGAGAAGCTTGGTCAAAAAAGAAGAAGAAGGAATACATGATCAAAATTTCATCGGAGATTCGTCAAGTATGATAGGAATGTTAAATTTTTTGTTAGGATTTAGGAGTTAGGGACCACAGGTTGTTTATAATCTTTTATAGGGTTTTGCAGCGGAAGACAAGGGGAGAATAAAAGTAGGTTTTTATACTTAACTATATGATGCCCACTAACAGTTTTGACAATATTTTCTTGCGAATAATTTTTTAAAAAAAATTGTAATGCCTCTTAATAATAATAGAAGTTGTGCCTTTATAAATAACCATACTAAGAAACAGTTTAGAATATTTATTTGCTAAAAGTGAATTTCAAGATAATAAAATATTTTTCTGGCCATTTTTTACTTAGCCTAGAATAATCACATTATCATTTTTTTTAGATTTTTGCACACGAGTCCCTTATTATCTCTCACTTGCACATAAGACACCGAAATCTTTACTATGTTAATAGAAGTAAAGCACAAAACTATAAGGTTCTTGAGTTGTAACTTAGAAATTCCTTTTTATCTCACTCAACAAAAAACAGACTTTCTCTCCCCAACCATATAAAATCCCCTTTAATTGCAACAATAAAAGTCCACGCAATAGCCAAACAATGCTTGCAGCAAACTACAAACACACAAATTGTATACGAAGAACAGCATGGCCGTAGCCAATATAGTGATATTTTTATCAACACTGCTACAAGGACTGGAAATGGGTCTGACACGTGAACCGATGCCACGTGTCGGACGTCCATTGGTTGGGATCTGTTCACCAAGTTAGCGGAAGGGGGGAGGTTTTGTTTTTGTGGGACCCACATGCCAGCCAATTCCGACCTGCCACGTGGCATTTCAGTCTGTTGTTCGGTCCAAAATTTCGGGATGAATATCATTTTCCTATTTTTATAGGACCACTTCTCCAATAGTATTTTCTAGTTGGAAGCAACAAAACACCATCTAAAATAATTACAACACCTAAAATAATTTCCTCAATGTTTTGTCAATGAACTGTTAACAGGACATGCCTAAAGAACAATTTATACCAAGTCAAGACACACCGGTGCATGTACAATTTAATTTCAAGTAAAAGATGAACATAGACACACAGAGAGAAAGTTACAAATTACACATGAACATGGACACAAAAAGAGAGAGAGAGAGAGAGAGAGGGGGAAACTTACAAATGAACATGGACACAAAGAGGGAGAGGGGAAGACTTAAGAGAAAGAAAGGGTTATGACAATTTAAATTAGTATGGAAATTTTAATTATATTTTTAGGCAAAAAGGCCAAAAAATTAATGAATGCTCTTCTGAATGATATAAATGATAAATAGTTCAAAAATCAAATTATCAAAGACGAACTTTAGAAAAAGTATTTATAAGCAAATTCAAAATTGTTAAAAAGGAGTAAGTAGGTTAGAGGTTACAAGAAACATAAACACCACAATTAATGGTACTGGATTTGTTATGCTATAGAGATTGGAGTAAGGTGAAAATTGGGTTGAATAAATTTATAGTTAAGTATCTTTTTCAGAAATTTTCATATAGAGTAAAGAATTTAAGAAAATTGTAAAAAAAGTAACAAGTTTGGAAAAATTTCATTTTGGGTAACGAAACGACAAGTCTCATGGCGCGCAGGAAAAGAAATGGTAGGACACTGCAAGACGCGCCATCAAACGTGGCGCACGAGTCCATTTGTCGCAGACCCCGCGCCATCAACAGTGGCGTGCGCCAGAAGCGCCATCAAAAGTGGCGCACGCGAGACCCCACATGCCCACTGCCATCACTATTTTAATGCCATCTCGAAGACCCCGATGCCCACTGCCATCACTGCCCCCTGCCATCTCGAAGACAGCGACGCGCCTCGAAGACCCCGACGCGCCAGTGGTGATGGCCTTCTCCCCGATGCACCATCCACCCTGGCATACGCAGCGTTCAGACTACCATCTCGAAGACCCCCTCCCCGCGCCATCCGCCCTGGCGCGCGCAGCGCAGACCCACTGCCATCCCCTTTTTCAGACTTCCTGCCATCCATCCCCCTTTATCCCCTTTTTTAGACTTCCTGCCATTCCCCATCTCGAAGAACCCCCCCTTGGAGACCACTCCACTCCCCCTCCATCTTCTTCATATATTCCCAACCTCCTTCCCTCTTCACAACTCATTACTCTTTCAATTTCATATAACATAACTCCTTCCTTCCCCTATCTTCATCTTCATCTTCATCTTCATCTTCATCTTTGCATAGTAAGTATTTATTTTTTTATATTGAAATTATATTTTCTATGTATGAATAACTATATTACTAATAGTTTTTGGAAAAAATATAACAGATGGCTGAACCGAATGACGGACGTATTTCCGGGGGACCGGTTACAGAAGCCATAAAACAGGAACGAGAAACTCATATATCTACGTTGGTTTTTGACGGGAAGGTAAATTTAAAAATGGTAACTAGCGTTATTATTTATTTATTTTCCATAAATATAAGAATATAATTCGCTTGTAGTTAGGGCCTGTTTGGTTGCAGGCAAGTGAGCCGGATCTCCTCTATTTTTGGAACTGCATTGAACTCATCAGAGTTCATGCGTTTGGTTGGTTATGGTATGAAAGTAAAAGTAGGATGACAAGTCCCCAAACAGAGTTCCTGTCCCCTATGTTTTTCTACTTTTGACATCCAATTTTTTTTCCAAATCTCGGCTTGGAACTCTCCGGAAGAAGCGCAGTGTAACTTTTTGGATCTTGGTTGAAAGTGAAGGGGAGCGTTGGGCTCGCAAGGAGTGATCGACCAGTTGGAGGGTTCGACACGGTGGCAGAGCCAGAGCCTGATGGAGCGTCCACTTGATGGAGGACTCGAAACTGTGGCAAGCCGGAGCCGGATGCGCCACCCATGGCCGTCGACCGTGTGTGGTGGTCCTCACCCACCCAATTCTTTGCCCTCAACTGAGCAGAGAACTTTTTTTGTTGGTTGGCTGGAGAGAGAGAGAGAGAGAGAGAGGAATGAGGCATTTAAGTTGGATTTTTAACACTGATACAATTATTAATTTAGTGATTTTTTTACAGTATAACTGTAGCCTTTATTAATTTAGTGATTTTTTAAAGTATAACTATAGCCCTTATTAATTTAGTAATTTTTAAAATTAATTATGATAATTAACTTTCAACAAATATTACAATTTTATTTGTTTAATTATGGTAATTAATTTAATTATGATAGTGCATATATATTTTTTTAATTATGGTAATTAATTTAGTTAAGGGTTACCATATTTTTAACCTCCCAATATCTACTTTCAAAAACCATCCAAACAATCGAACTACTTTTTCTCCACTTTCAACAACCATCCACACACCGAACTCATTTTTCTTCCACCTGCAGGAGACAAAAACTACTACATCCAAACACATTTTGGAAAGTGCCACTTTCACACTTTCAACTGTAACTCATCATGACGTAAGTGCCACTTTCACACTTTCAAAGAGTTACATCTATCCAAACAGCCCCTTATATGATTATCCTTCCGAGGCTCGGACACGGGAGCATGGAAGTTGGAGGATACAGAGAGGATATCGCAAATGGGAGTTAAATGGGTCACGCCCCGACCCGGAATCACCCGAATTATCGTCCTCGCAGGGGGTGTCATGCCGCACGAGCCTGGAGTTGCGCTCGTGCAAGGCAAGATGAGAAGTTCTCAAATAGTTATCTTTTATTTCGATATTAACAACGAAAGGAAAACAGAGTATACGAAACAATTCTCTTTATTGATGTTCGAAACTGAGATTACAAAGGCTTTCGATAGCCTAACAATATATGCCAGATCGGCTACAAAACTCAGGTTCTCTCTTGCCCACAAAGGATTTTACCGTTCCATACATCATGCCTTCTATATCTCGGCCGCATCAATTCTGTTGCATATCCGAGCGTCAAGCGATCGCACGCTTCAATACGCTTCGGCATTTCCAAGCCTCAACGCGTTCAAGCAACGCTTCGCTGTGTAATGCCTGTTGTTCGTATTACATATTTTGGAATACGTGTACGTATTTTATCTTGTATTGCATGTCTCCTTGCTTGGTTTATTGGGTATTTCCATTTACTTTCCATGGCTCATCCTGGTTCGGTTCGGCTTGTGTTGGTTAGGCTTGGTTCGGTTTTGGTTGAGAACCAACCCACCCACCTACCTACTACCACCAATCCCATTTATTAGCCCCTCTCCTTTCTCTCTCCTCATTACTCTTCTTCTTCCCCACCATTAACTCCTCACCTACCTGTGTGAGAGAGAGAGAGCTTAGGCAAGTGCATCTTGCTTTATGGAGGAATCCGAATTTTATTGTTCCATTCTCTTCTTTACAGCATTCTAAAGCACTTTAGTGCTTGGCATTTTTAATTTCCCTGGCTAATTTATTGTAGAACTAAATTTATTTTATTTTTGTATTTCTTGGGTTTTGATCTATTTAACATTGTTATTTTCAAGTTTTGATGGTTCCATGTTGTAGAGAATTTCGTTCTACCCCATTTTGACCTATGGAAGTTCGGATTTGGGCTCTGGATGATAGAATTATGGAGCTTGGAAGCATGGCCTTCACTGTTCTTCTCCTCGAAAAATTTGGAGAAGAAGAACAGTACTTGACTTGACCGTATGACTATTTCAAGCGGCTAGAGTTCTCTCCAGCCGCATGGATAATCCCAGCCGCATGAGACCCTGAACCCTTGAAACCGCATGAGCTTCAGCCGCATACGCCTTGTAAACCTAAGCCGCATATGCCCTGGATAATCCAGCTGCATGTTCTACTGTTCGGACTCAGCCGCATGACTGGATGAACTCCTGGACGTGTAAGCCTTTCCCCCGCCAGCCGCATAAAGGTCTTGCTTTCTGCTGTCGCATAGAGACTTGATCCCGTCTAGCCGTATAAGGTTGAGACTCTCCTCGTCGCATAACTCTATGTGGCAAGTACTTCCTGGCCGCATGGCCTTAGTTCAGCCGCATGAACCTCTGAATCCTTCAGCCGCATGAGTCATTGGTTCCTGGTCGCATATGACTTCCCGAGCCGCATAAGGCCTATTTTCCTGATGCCGCATGGGACTTGATTCCCGAGTCGCATGGGCGTGAACATCCAGCCGCATATTCACCCGTTTCTCTAGCCGCATGCTCACCCGTTTCTCTAGCCGCATAAGGCCCCTTATTCCTAGCCGCATAGCTCCTGCCCCCTTCTCAGCCGCATGGACTCATTTTTTGAGCCGCATGTCTCCCTCTCGTGCCTTGCCTGGTTATTTAATTATTATTATTATTGTTTTATCATTAAATTTATGTCGTGTGACTCTCAACATAATTTATGTCTTTAATGGAATGTTTGTACTATAATACCCTGTACATGTACTATGAACACGACAGTGACCCGTAGTGGTGCACTCCTAACAAGTAACATGACATGATAGTGGCCCGCTATGGCGCACTCCTGACAAGTAACCTGACATGATAAGCTGTTGCGACGGCTCTATGACATGACATGACCTGTATAAATAACATGGACACCGTGGGCGCTTGTGCTTGTACAAATAAACCAGTCTTGTCTTGCATCATGTTAGGATGGGACTCCTGAGTACCACGGTCAGGAGTACCTACGGAAATGGACTAAGGCTAATAACTAGATTAACACATTAGTCATGAAGAGATTTCCCAGCTACAGGCGATCCCGTTACCTGGGCGCTCTTGGGATCTGTAGTCTGTCGTCGAGTAGGGCACATTTCCAGCACACTGTCATGTGTTGCACCCTTCAAGCTACCTAAGGGTACATGCGTTTCGTGGACGATGTACCCACCTGAATTCAACCCCTAATTTTGACCTGGGTAACCTGGATGGTCTGCAGGGCTTGTGGCTGTGGAATAATCTCATTGCATCTTGCTAGTAACTAGGCCTGTGATAATCCTAGTTAGTTAAAGTATCAAGCCGTACTTATTGTTTGGCCGTGATTGTTGAATGGAGAATAATCAGTCTAGTCTTGTCTTGATCCTGTATAAGATTGTTACATGTCCTGATTTTCTTATATTATCTTGCTGATAAATGGGAGAAACCAAGTTCGGTTCAGATGAAGGATTACAATCCCGGTCCTTATTTGGTTTAAGGGTTGTAACCTGGTTATCTGAATGGTTCCATGGTTATCTTACCATATATCCTCGTGATGTTATATCTCTCCAGTTTTACTATATTATTATTATCTTCTGTGCTAATTGCTGGTTTTAGTTCCTAAGTGAAGCTTCCTTGTGGCACTTGCTCTTTCTGGGGTCTGATCCAGCTAGTTTTGTATGGCCAGATTTCGGAGCAGCACTAGAGGATCTACCGACTTTCCAGCCCGATGGTGACCACCAGGCGTAACCAGGGCAATGACTGGGTTTATTTTTGATCTCCCACTCTATTGTAAAACTATTCTTTTGAGGCGTTTAGCTGACGAGCACCTGTTAGCTCGATTGCATTTACTTACTGTCTGTCTATGGGCTATAACATGATTGACAGATCCTAGGGTTGATCATGTATAACTAAACTCTTGCTAGTCCTCACATTTTGTAACGACTAGCTTCATGATCAGCTAAATATGTAATGATTGGGACGCCTTACTATTGTATATTTGGGTGGTCTTACATCTTGTAAATATTTACTTACTTGCTTGTGATTGAGACAATAGGCTTGTTCTTGACCATAGGAGACTGATGGCTTGTAGTTAAACCCTCATGTATCTAGACAGCCGTGACCGTATAGCGAGGTGGGTTGTACTTCAATATACGTAGCTGGCTATGTCTGCCCTCGCTCTCCAGTATTCTGGTTCTGGGGCGTGACATGGTTTAAGTTGGTGGCCCATACAGGTCTTGTAAATCAAGATATGTGAGGGTTTACCGAATAGATGTCTCAATCAGTACTCGCCCTTGATCTCTGTTCATATCCTCTGAATCTCTGGAATCTTGACCTGATCACATGCTTGTATCGTTGGTTTGTCTTGGTCCTTCCTTATTATTCCCCATGTCGTCTTCTTCAGCGGCATTTATCACGACCCGATACCCAAATTGTTGGGCCGGGCCGAGCCATGTCCAGCCTACGCTTGTTAAAGCGTAGTAAGCTGTTCTAAGAATAGACAATAAAGGATCTAAGCTGCTAACAGTTCTAAAATCACAATTAAAGGTTCATCATAACACATCATCTATATGCGAAGGTAAAATAAGTACAGACTTTAATAATACACTTCCAAGTATCTAACTGGAGACAAAGTCCAGTATCCAAATATAAGTACAGACCAAAATCTAAGTCTCAAAACACATGAAAAATAACTAAGCAAGGTTCCCCACTGGGACCTCTTCTGGAGCTAAGGCCAGGTCCTCAAAATCAGTGCCATAATATGTAACACATAGCATTTCATCCTCGGAAAGTAACCTACAACGTTATCCTGTCAGGACGGGAGCAAGTACAACCTCTACAACTAAAATACTGAACATATAATGAAATAGATGTACAATTAGAAACATGGTGTGATAAGTCTATAAAACAGAAAATACTGGAAACATGGTCTCATGGTACAACTGGGATCACAGTATCATAGTAACATAGGGAACATGACATATCTGGAATCATGGTATAACTCATAATCTATCATGGCAATGATACATATGTCATAGAGACAGATGCATATGTAATGTTTAAAACTGTAGCAGGTATGTGATCGGTCAATAGGTGTACAATGTGCAGGGTCACATGTAAATGAAATGTACATACGTACAAGTGTACAGCATAGGTGTACATCCGTACAGAAATGCGGGATAAAGGCCTACGGCGCAGTAACATATAAAATGTAACTTTGCTCGGTACGATAAAGGGGGCATGATCACGTACTCAACTATCAGTTTCCCCATAACCCATATTCTAACATGTGAGAGATCCGAGAACAGTAAAAACATGTGGGAGATACGAGAACAGTATAAGCATGACTGGTACTGGAAGCAGTATGAAATATAGTGAAACATGTACTGAGAACCAGTAAGAAACATGTGAAGATATAAGAGCTGTCCTAAGCATGGCAGGTACTGAAAGTAATACAACATGTGAAGATTTAACTTGCTACCTCAAGGATTAGTATTTTAACAGGGTTAATACATGTTCTAGCATTAAAAGACAGTAAATGAGTTTGTAGATGTACTTGCCTCAAGCAAAGAAAGAATACTAGTATGAAGATATAGATGTCCGGTGTCCTGTCAATAATGATATACAAACTCAGTTCTAAGCTATGTTCAATATTACACTAGTGGTGTGACACGACTCCTGACTGGATACTAGCCAAGTGGGAACCTAGCATAAATATCTAATGTGGAGTGCCACTATATCCAAACTAACTTTCTAGGATCTATACACTAGTGTAGGGGGGTGGTCCAATACTACAATAACTCAAAACAACACAAAACATTGAAAGTCGTAACTACTCAATAATTAAATCAAACTGTACACTAAGTTCCAACAATTATAGAGATAGACAAAAAGCTTAAATATATATAAAATAAAGTACCAAAATAATCCTTGTTAATTATAAAAATTTATACTAATTTTTCTGGAATTTATAAACCTTCATAAATATTTATTAAAAATCAGTAAACATATGTATCCCGAAAATGAGTTCTGTTTTCCTATTTTTATAAAATACCAAAAGTACTTATTAAATACTGGAAAAATTATAATAAATTAGCTAAATTAACATAGTATTTACATACAATTTTTTCCAAATTTTTACAGAAATTAAAATATATATAAAAATTCAAAAACAGAAAGTAACATTTTTTGGAAAAATAATTAATTACAATTTAAAGATAATACATAATCAAAATCTACAGATGTTGTCGGATGATAAAATAAATATCACCAACGTGTCCAGAACAGTCAAATTAGCTAGGATAGCATGCCCATAAGTCCAATTTGGACACAGGAGCAAAACGGTAATTTTGGGTCAAAATGATGTCCGCCGTTGGACACACTTTGCACCGAAAAACGTGTCGGGATAGAAGTCTACAAAACCTAGCAAATTATATGTCCACGAATCCAGAATGATGATACGAACCCAACGGTATGTCCGAAATGGAATTCCGATGTGCCGATCTCAAAATGATACGTTGACGCGGACACTTGGTATCCGATTTGTACCGAAATGCGTGCCGGAGCAAATGTCTTCAAAACTCAGCAAATTATATGTCAATGAGTCTAGAATGACGATACGAACTCAACGGTATATCCGGAATTGGATTCCGATGAGCCGATCTCAAAGTGACCCGTTGACTCGAAAAGTGGGACCCGTTTTGCACCGAAATGTGTGCCAGGGCCCACGTTCTCCAAATCAAGCAAATTTTATATGAAAACATGCCAGAACGATGCCACGAGTCTACTGGTGGTGTCAGAAATTGAATCCGGAGTCCCGGGTTCAAAAATGGAATTTAACATGTGCAATTTAAATAATTCGGACGGCCAACTTTGGCGTCGAATTCGACCAACCAAACGTGCTTATAATGAAACGAAACCTAAAGGAGACATGAAGATGGTTATACCAGCTGTGCACCAGAACTGACGGTGCGCAAAACGGAGCTGCGACGGCGGAGTTACGAACCCGCGACGTTGGCATCACGAAACTGTCCAAAAATAGTTCAATTTAAAACGTCAACTTGGTGGCCAGTTTTGAGGTATCAAATGACGTAATTAACGGACGAAAATTGAGGGAAGTGAAGTGCTATATACCGAGATTGTGACGGAGCAAAACGTTTGTCGATCCAACGGTCGGATCTCCCAGAAATTGGGCGCGAAGTCGCTGCGACGGAGCGTCATTTTCGAGTTCAAAACGCGCGCGCGCCGATGGGATTCCGTTCAAAACGCACGAATAGCCTATTCGGCGCGTCGGAGAGGACGGTGGTGGAACGGGGGAGGTCGCCTGGGGTCGTGCGCCGGTAGGGGGGTCGCCGGTGGCCGGTGGCTGGCCGCGGTGGTGGAAGGTGGTGTTGGTGATGGTTAGTGGTGCTGGTTTGCATGGTGGTGGGGATGGAGTTGATGATGGTGTTGATGGTGACGATATTGATGGAGGAGAAGGAGAAGGAGGAGGTGGCTGGTGGTGCATGGCCAGTGTGGTGGTGGCCGTTCGGCTGTAGGTGGGGAGTCAAGAGGAAGAAAGAGTGGAGATGTGTGTGTGTGTGTTGTGTGATATAATACAAAGAGAGAGAGAGTGTGTGATATTTGTAAAGGAGAGAGAGAGGAAGTCGGCCACAAAAAAGGGGGGTGTATTCCTGCTGGCAGTATGGGGGGAGGGGGGTTGAGGTGGTGTGTGTGTTTTTGTAATAGGAGAGAGAGAGAGAGAGAGAGGGATACATGTTTTTATATATATATATATATATATATATATATATATATATATATATATATATATAAGATATTTAAGATATTAATAAAGTAGAGAGAGAGGAAGAGATATTTCCAAAATAGGAAAAAGAGAAATATTATGTAGGGTATTTGGGCAGTCATGAGAGTATAACATGGGGCTTGGGTTCGGTCGAGCCGGGTCGGATCAAAATCGGACCGGGTGAAATAATCGAATTAAAATAGGTATTTAAAATCATGGATAAATAAATACCATGCGGGGACTCAAATAAATGGGACACAAGTTTCATGCGGGTAGTAGGCTTCATGTGGGCCAGGTCCGTACTTTGGGTCGTCTAGTTTGGATCGATATCGGGTCCCGAAATTAAATCGAAAATTAAATCAGGTTTTACGGTAGATAATAAATTGGCCTAAATTGATCCGAAAATTGTGCGAAGAAAATGAAGCATAAAATAGAGTGTCTGAGTGGAACACGAAGGTCATGGGTGGAGAGCGTCTCGAGTAGATCCTTTATGAGAAGTTGGTTCTGGGAAAACTACTGGTCTCGTGCTCCTAAATTAAAAGTCACGGTAACGTGCAAACGAAGATCAAAAATAAAAGTGGGAATAATTATTCAATGATTAATTGGTCTAAGTTGACCCGAAGTTGTGCGATACAAAAAGAGCACAAGGAAACGAGTTCAAGTGGGACATGATATATCAAAATAAAGATAATCTTGTCTACTTCAAAACTCGTGAAGAGAGTTTCCAGAGATTGGCATCCCTGACGCTCCAGAAGTCAAAGTTACGGAAAGGTACATTAATGATCTAAACAATTAAATAATAAAATATTTATCAAAAATAATTCATTTAGAAAAATTTAAAATAGCCCAGAAATTCAGGGGGCTTACAGCATTGTTCCTGGACCTGCCGATCAGCAAGGCGGAGCACCTCCCGCGGACCAGCAGCAACCTGGAGATCAAGCCCAGCATTCAGGAGTAGCCTCCAGAGTTGTGCCTACTGGAGGAGAGCCACCAGTCCAGCCAGTTCAGCCTGCAGAACCTGATGATGGCACTTTGGTAGGTCTCATCAGGACCTTAATAGCTTTCCAAGATCGTTGAGGAGATGCCTTGCACCAGACAGTGATAGATGCTCTGACCAGAGGAGGTCATCAGGGTAATAGCTCGGCCAACAGCTTCAAGCGCTTGAACCCTCCGTTCTTTGATGGTAGCAAAGATGCGATCGCTGCAGATGCTTGGCTTCAGGACACAGAGGTGATTCTAGAAGCAGCCAGGACTCCAGAGAACGAGAAGGTGGCCATAGTGCGCCTGCAGTTGTTAGATCTTGCCCGCAGCTGGTGGGTGGTGCAGGCCGTTGGATTAGCAACACCCATTGCTTGGGCAGTATTCAGAGAGAGATTCCAGACCAAGTACTTCGACGCTGTAGCTCGATACGATCTACAGACGAGGTTCACCAATTCGAAGCAGATGGGCAGGACGGTCAATGGATATGCGGCCGAGTTTTTCAGACTCAGTCGGTTTGCTCCCACCTTGGTGGCAACCGAGTATGATAGAGCCCAGCGATTCCAGCAGGGGCTTCACTTGGAGATTTTATTGGCAGTTGAGCAATTTGAGCATCAGACTTTTGATGCAGTCTTGAGAGCAGCTAGGAGGCATGAGTATACCTCCCAGAGGATCGTGGACAGGGCTGGAGGTCGGAAGAGATCTCACGGTCAGATGAATCAGTCTTCAGCACCAGCCCCGACAGTCAGGGCTTTGACTATTGGAGCTCCGAGGCGGGCGGCCTCAGTAACGTCGGTTCAGCATTCTACTCCGACGTATCCTCAGCAGCAGAAGCAGAAGCAATCTTCCGCAGTGGGATGTTCGCATTGCGGGAAGGCAGGATATGTGGTGGCAGAATGTCGCAGGGCACAGAGATTATGCCTGGCTTGTGGAGCAGCAGATCATAAGGTTGGATCCTGCCCGAATAGGGGCGGTTCATCATCGTCCAACCTTTCTAGCTCTTCGGTGAGAGGACCAGCTCCAGTCCAGCAGCAGCAGTATCAGCCTCAGAGGCCCTTACCGCCTCAGTCCCAGGCATTCCAGCAACAACACCCCCAGCAGTATGCACAAGCCCAAGCCCAGGTCCAGAGCAGGCAGCAAGGATTTTAGCAGAGGGGACCAGCACCCCGAGGGCATGGTCAGGCAATGGTGATGACCGCAGAGGAAGGATTGGCACCAGAAGAGGTAGTGGCAGGTACTATTCTTGTCAACTCCTTTTCAGCTTCAGTTTTATTTAATTCTGGTGCATCACATTCATTTATGTCTGCACGATTTGCGACACGGGTAGGATTGGAGCCCGAGTCATTATCAGTAAGGCTCAATATACTTACTGGTAACGGACTTGTGGGAGTAGATAGAGTATTTTCTTCGTGTCGGATCGTAGCTAGCGGTAGAGAATTTCCCGCTAGATTGATAGAGTTCCCGATGGCCGATTATGATATGGTCTTAGGGATGGATTGGTTGAGGAACCAGTATGCTAGAGTAGACTGCCATATTGGCAGGGTTGTTTTTAGCATTCCAGGCGAGCCAGAGTTTTCCTTCTCCCGAGGCGAAGTTGAACCTTCTCCTCCAGTATTGCGAATGGCAGTAGCAGCGGTGCAATTGCCTCGGATAGTCGAGGAGTTTCCTGATGTTTTCCCAGAAGAGCTTCCAGGTATGCCGCCGGAGCGGGAGATCGAGTTCACTATCGACTTGATCTCCGGGACAGTCCCAGTGTCAGAGAGAGTCTACAGGATGGCGCCGTCAGAGTTGGAGATATTGTACAAGATTATTGAAGAACTTAGAACCAATGGATTCATTCGTGCTAGTTGATCGCCTTGGGGAGCCCCGAGGCTTCTTATAAAAAAGAAGGATGGTACGTCCAGATTATGTGTAGATTATCGTACCTTGAACTCAGTGACAATCAAGAACAGATACCCTCTCCCGAGGATAGATGACTTATTTGATCAGCTTAACGGAGCATGCGCAGCATCTCCGAGTGGTTCTTCAGATTCTCCGAGAGCACCAGTTATATGCCAAGTTCAGTAAATATGAGTTCTGGCTCGATCGCATTTCATACTTGGGTCATATCATCACCAGAGGAGGAGTAGAAGTGGATCTCCAGAAGATCGTGGCTATTGAGTCGTGGCCGGTGCCCAGCACAGTTGCCGAAGTTCGTAGTTTCCTTGGATTGGCCGGCTACTACCGGCGATTTGTTTCGAACTTTGCTCGGATTCCAGCACCCTTGACCCGGTTGACCCGCAAGGATGCACGGTTTGGTTGGACAGCAGAGTGCCAGGATTCTTTTGAGAAGTTGAAGCGAGGCTTGATGACGGCACCCATTCTCACGCTTTCAGATGGGATCGGAGGATTTTTAGTATATTGTGATGCTTCAGGTAGAGGTTTGGGATATGTTTTGATGCAGCATGGGAAGGTAATAGCTTATGCGTCACATCAACTTCGTGATCATAAAAGGAATTACCCAACCCATGACTTGGAGCTGGCAGCTGTGGTGTTTGTACTTAAGTTGTGGAGGCACTACTTGTATGGAGATATGGTAGAGATTTTCATCGACCACAAGAGCCTGAAGTATGTTTTCACCCAGAAGGATCTTAACATGCGTCAGAGAAGATGGCTGGAGCTACTTGTGGATTATGATGTCAACCTGCAGTATCATCCTGGGAAGGCCAACGTTGTCGCAGATGCATTGAGCAGGAGAGCCGGAGTATATTTCCTAACAGCACAACCAGAGCTGTTAGCAGATCTTCGGAGGATGGGTATAGAAGTTGTCCTTCCTACCAAAGTGGCATTGATGGCCAGCATGCGAGTTTAGTCCATTATAGTCGAGAGGATCCGGATGGCACAATCAGCAGATTCCAAGCTTCAGCGACTTAGAGCAGAGTGTGAGGCAGGACGAAGACCAGAATTATACAATCATGAAGATGGTACACTTCGACATGGTAAGCATCTTTGTGTACCCAGCGGAGATATCAGACATGAGATTATGGTAGAGGCTCACAGTTCGCAGTATTCCATTCATCCTGGTGGTACGAAGATGTACCGTGATATTCGTCAGCACTTCTGGTGGAATGGCATGAAGAGGGAGATAGCCCGATTTATCTCTCGATGTTTGGTTTACCAACAGGTTAAAGCAGAACATCAGAGGCCAGCAGGACTTCTTCAGTCCTTGCCGATTCCAGAGTAGAAGTGGGAGCATGTGACCGTAGATTTTGTGACTGGATTGCCTAGATCCCCAGCTGGTCGAGACGCTATTTGGGTTATAGTTGACCGGCTCACGAAGGTGGCCCACTTTCTCCCATTCAGAGTTGGTCAGTCGACAGCTCAGCTAGCAAAAATGTATCTCAGGCAGATCGTCAGGCTTCACGGTGTGCCAGTCAGTATCACCTCGGACCGAGATTCCAGGTTCACGTCGCACTTTTGGCGTAGCCTGCAAAAGAGTTTGGGAACTCATCTCCAGTTTAGCTCAGCTTATCACCCGCAGACGGATGGTCAGTCGGAACACACGATCCAGACTCTTGAGGATATGTTGAGATCTTGTACGCTCGACTTCGGTGGTTCGTAGGAAGATCACCTGCTCCTAGTGGAGTTCTCGTACAACAATAGTTTCCAGGCCAGCATCCAGATGGCACCGTTCGAGGTACTGTATGGTAGGAAGTGCAGATCCCCGCTAGACTGGAATGATGTTGGAGAGAGACAGATGCTTGGTCCAGAAATGATTGTTCAGACAGTTGAAGTAGTCAGAAGAGTCAGGGATCATCTTCGCGTGGCACAAGATTGCCAGCGTCATTGGGCCGATTCTTATCGGTGCCCTCTTGAGTTTTCTGTCGGCGACCATGTATTCCTGAAGATTTCGCCTAACCGTGGCGTCATTCGTTTCGACATGCGAAGAAATCTTAGTCCTAGGTATATAGGACCGTTCGACATTCTGGAGCGAGTAGGAGATGTGTCCTATCGTCTCGTTCTTCCACCATCGCTATGTGAGGTACATGACGTATTCCATGTATCCCAACAGTGATGGTATATCCCGGACCCGAGCCATATCCTGGATCATTCGGAATTGGTTGTTGGTACCAACCTTTCGTATGAGGAGAGGCCCGTGTCCATATTGGACCGAAGAGAGAAGACACTCAAGAACAAGACTATCAAGTTAGTCCGAGTTGCTTGGGGTCATCACTCTTTGGGTGAGTCAACGTGGGAGCGTGAGGATGATATTCGATCGCGATATCCCGACCTGTTTGACTCGTGAGATATAATGTCATCCTTATGCCTCATGCCTTTGATTCCTTGTTTGCATGATTGATTGATTGCCTAGTGTAACTTGCTTGTAATTAGTATAGCTTGTCATTGCTCCTCTAGTCTCTTAATTAAATTTCGAGGACGGAATTCTTTTAAGGTGGATAGAGTTGTAATACATGTTGTTCGTATTACGTATTTTGGAATACGTGTACGTATTTTATCTTGTATTGTATGTCTTCTTGCTTGGTTTATTGGGTATTTCCATTTATTTTTTATGGCTCATCCTGGTTCGGTTCGGCTTGTGTTGGTTAGGCTTGGTTCGGTTTTAGTTGAGAACCAACCCACCCACCTACCTACCACCACCAACCCCATTTATTAGCCCCTCTCCTTTCTCTCTCCTCATTACTCTTCTTCTTCCCCACCATTAACTCCTCACCTACCTGTGAGAGAGAGAAAGAGCTTAGGTAAGTGCATCTTGCTTCATGGAGGAATCCAAATTTTATTGTTCCATTCTCTTCTTCACAGCATTCTAAAGCACTTTAGTGCTTGGTATTTTTAATTTTCATGGCTAATTTCTTGTAGAACTAAGTTTATTTTATTTTTGTATTTTTTGGGTTTTGATCTATTTAACATTGTTATTTTCAAGTTTTGATGGTTCCATGTTGTAGAGAATTTCGTTCTACCCCATTTTGACCTATGAAAGTTCGGATTTGGGCTCTGGATGATAGAATTATGGAGCTTGGAAGCATGGCCTTCACTGTTCTTCTCCTCGAAAAATTTGGAGAAGAAGAACACTACTTGACTTGACCGCATGACTATTTCATGCGGCTAGAGTTCTCCCAAGCCGCATGGATAATCCCAGCCGCATGAGACCCTGAACCCTTGAAACCGCATGAGCTTCAGCCGTATACGCCTTGTAAACCTAAGCCGCATATGCCCTGGATAATCCAGCCGCATGCTCCACTGTTCGGACTCAGCCGCATGACTGGATGAACTCCTGGATGTGTAAGCCTTTCCCCCGTCAGCCGCATAAAGGTCTTGCTTTCCGCTGCCGCATAGAGACTTGATCCCGTCTAGCCGCATAAGGCTGAGACTCTCCTAGCCGCATAACTCTATGTGGCAAGTACTTCCTGGCCGCATGGCCTTAGTTCAGCTGCATGAACCTCTGAATCCTTCACCCGCATGAGTCATTGGTTCCTGGCCGCATATGACTTCCCGAGCCGCATAAGGCCTATTTCCCTGATGCCGCATGGGACTTGATTCCCGAGTCGCATGGGCGTGAACATCCAGCCGCATGTGCACCCGTTTCTCTAGCCGCATGTGCACCCGTTTCTCTAGCCGCATGCGCACCCGTTTCTCTAGCCGCATAAGGCCCCTCATTCCTAGCCGCATAGCTCCTGCCCCCTTCTCAGCCGCATGGACTCATTTCTTGAGCCGCATGTCTCCCTTCCGTGCCTTGCCTGGTTATTTAATTATTATTATTATTATTATTTTATTATTAAATTTATGTCTTATGACTCTCAGCATAATTTAGGTTTTTAATGGAATGTTTGTACTATGTTACCCTGCACATGTACCATGAATACGACAGTGACCCGTAGTGGTGCACTTCTGACAAGTAACATGACATGATAGTGGCCCGCCATGGCGCACTCCTGACAAGTAACCTGACATGATAAGCTGTTACGACGGCTTCATGATAAGACATGACCTGTATAAATAACCTGGACACCGTGGGCGCTTGTGCTTGTACAAATAAACCAATCTTGTCTTGTATCATGTTAGGTTGGGACTACTGAGTACCACGGTCAGGAGTACCTACGAAAATGGACTAAGGCTAATAACTAGATTAACACATTAGTCATGAAGAGATTTCCCAGCTACAGGCGATCCCGTTACCTGGGCGCTCTTGGGATCTGTAGCCTGCCGTCGAGTAGGGCACATTTTCAGCACACTGTCATGTGTTGCACCCTTCAAGCTACCTAAGGGTACATGCGTTTCCTGGACGATGTACCCACCTGAATTCAACCCCTAATTTTGACCTGGGTAACCTGGATGGTCTGCAGGGCTTGTGGCTGTAGAATAATCTTATTGCATCTTGCTAGTAACTAGGCCTGTGATAATCCTAGTTAGTTAAAGTATCAAGCCGTACTTATTGCTTGGCCATGATTGTTGAATGGAGAATAATCAGTCTAGTCAAGTCTTGATCCTGTATAAGATTGTTACATGTCCTGATTTTTTTATATTATCTTGCTGATAAATGGGAGAAACCAAGTTCGGTTCAAATGAAGGGTTACAATCCCGGTCCTTGTTTGGTTTAAGGGTTGTAACCTGGTTATCTGAATGGTTCCATGGTTATCTTACCATATATCCTCGTGATGTTATATCTCTCCAGTTTTACTATATTATTATTATCTTCTGTGCTAATTGCTGGTTTTAGTTCCTAAGTGAAGCTTCCTTGTGGCACTTGCTCTTTCTGGGGTCTGACCCAGCTAGTTTTGTATGGACAGATTTCGGAGCAGCACTAGAGGATCTATCGACTTTCCAGCCCGATGGTGACCACCAGGCGTAACCAGGGCAACGAGCGGGTTTATTTTTGATCTCCCACTTTATTGTAAAACTATTCTTTTGAGGCGTTTAGCCGACGAGCACCTGTTTAGCTCGATTATATTTACTTACTGTCTGCCTGCGGGCTGTAACATGATTGACAGATCCTAGGATTGATCATGTATGACTAAACTCTTGCTAGTCCTCACATTTTGTAACGACTAGCTTCATGATCAGCTAAATATGTAATGTTTGGGACGCCTTACTATTGTATATTTGGGTGGTCTTACATCTTGTAAATATTTACTTACTTGTTTGTGATTGAGACAATAGGCTTGTTCTTGACCATAGGAGACTGATGGCTTGTAGTTAAACCCTCATGTATCTAGACAGCCGTGACCGTATAGCGAGGTGGGTTGCACTTCAATATACGTAGCTGGCTATGTCTGCCCCCGCTCTCCAGTATTCTGGTTCTGGGGCGTGACACGCTGCGAGCCATCCATTCCCTGCACCCTGTATGAAGCAGGTGGGGGATTAGTACGTTCGTCCTCGCATGTACTGATGCAAAGATCTTCTTTCCAAACCGACATTGTATTATTTATGTTGAATCATTCAACTTAGCTTATGATCTTGCTATGTTCTCCTTAGGGTTAATTTCATGGCATATTCGAAAGCGTAAAGTATGTTAGCATGGCAAGCATGTTATTCGAATTGAAATAGGCAAGCAAGCAAGTAATCTCGTATTTGTTTCGTAGCGCGACTTCTTACCAAGTCGACGCACTCGCCCTTGCACCGACGCAAGGTGAATGCACCGCATTCCTTCCCTGTCATGTTATAAGTGCATCTATAAGCAGGATCTATGTGCGGGATGCATACGCGCCTACACTTTCAACCCATCGTTCCATAGCTATATGAGGGCCGTTGGCGTATTCGTGCCGGAATGGACTAAAGGAGTTCTTTACTTTCTTTTCTCCTTCTTTTCTCAATATTGGTCGGGCTGCCCGGCATTTAACGGGTTGGTTGCGGTCCCAACAACCGAAACATTCACGCTGCATACCATCATTTGCAGCTTTTCCCGTCTATAAGATGAGTGCTACTCGTCTTAAGAATGTGCGCCTACAAAGATTATTCGATTCCCTCCTAGGCCAAGCGGTTCCGGAGCGCTCCGACATTTAACCGTTTGGAAGAAACACTCGTGCACGAGTTGTTATCACATTAATCTCAAGTCCATCCCAATCGACCATGCAACGCCCTTATTATTCAAGCAGTCAAATTCAAACAACCAAACATAGTCTTGTGTCCGAGACTCAGACTTTATCATCTCGTATTTCTTCCATTAACTTTTTGTGTTCTTACGTTTCATACTTCGTTTCAATGATTCAATGGCATCATGCCTCAACTCAATGCTCGTCACCCGAACGACCCGAAGGTCGAACACCTTTCGAGGTATTATTCTATATCCGACAGTTCCGCCACATTCATGCCAAAACTGTATTCTTTCGCAACGAAGCCATCTTTTATTATCCCGTGCACGTAGGCACGTTTCGACCGTATCTCCATGTTCCATAACTTAGTGTTCAATGTTCGGGGCTTGCGCGCTAGGGCGCTCGCCTATTGTCTTTCAATGTTCTAGCCTCTCTAACTCGTGCGCGAAGGCACGGTATGGTTCGTGCACTAAGGCACTCGCCGATTACAGTTATTCCATGTTCTTGCGGCTTGCAGATCGAGACGCTCGCCTTTGCGATATCCGATGTTCCATAGCGACTCGTGCATATGATACACGTTTCATTTCAATTGTTCTAACTTAGTGTTCGACTCACACGACGATTTATCTTTCGATCGGACCACGCCCGTGGCGTCGATAGGTTAACTTTTAGCATACAACGATATATTTGACTTATCGCATGAAGGAGTAAAAAGAAGAGTCAATCCTCCCACCTTGAGTCGATAAGCCTTTGTCGTTTCGTCGAGCCGATACGACTCGATTTCATAACTTTGTTGCACGGCCACTCTCCTGACTTAGCCATTCGAGCACTTCGTGCTTTATTGAATTATACGTCCGATTTGGCTTATCGTGCCCAAGTCTCAGTCCGTCGTAAGGCGTCGATTCGATTTCGTGGACCCCTTACTAAATATGGCAAAAGATCGACCTCTAATATTTTTGCGTCAACATATAACCTGCACACGAAACCAACTAAAATCAATACTTGCATCGATTTGGACTTGCGCCTTGGTCGATTCGATTTCTTAGAATCTTCAAGCCGATTCAACGCACTCATCCTTCGGGGCAACGCGGCGCTTCGCATTGATTCACTCGATGCATTCTTTGGGACAAGGCAACTCTTCGTATCGACTCAGTTCGATGCGTTGCTCGGGAGACCGTAACTCTTGTATCAATTCGTATCGATACATTTGATTCGATCAACGCGACTACGTGACTCTTTGAGTCAACGCCTCAGCGTAATATACCGTGCGGAGCGGAGCATTACAGAATATACCACTCAAAACAAGGTTCGTCCTTGAACCAAAACTAACACTCCGACTAAGTGTTTTATAGATCGTTTCACGATCTCGTCCCACCAATGTTGTTCAGTTTCACACTATCTCGCATGCTTTTCACTAACATTTCAAAGTCTTTCCTGCAGCTCGATTTGAATTTTTGTATACAACTCGATTTGGATTCGTACCTATATTCAAGGCGTCCCGAAGATATATGTATTTTGACCAATTCCAGTGGTAGCAAATTGGAACAAAACTGACAGGTAAATTTCAATCCTATACTTGCCATCTCGTACTCTCGATCGGACTTATCCTTAGCATAAGTTCTCGCAATTCTATTGCATATGCATATTGATACATACGCGATCCTCCAACAAAAGTCAAGGCACATGATGCGATTCAAAATCGCATATCTCATTTCGTATGTTTCATCAGAACTATCAATTCTATGCGTCGCGTCGAGCCGTCGCGCATCCGATCGTAACGATTCTCCGCAACGCCTTGTGTTCGAAGTTGTCACCCAACTATTTCCGAAGTCTGGCTATGCAACTTATCTCAATACGATTTCTTTATCAACATTCGGGACTACGCCCACTAGGTGACTTACCTAGACACCGTGCTTAACTTCTCCCGATGTAACTTTAAATTGATATTGCACAAAGGCGACAATCTTTCCGACACGAAAGTTTACATCAAGACGACGGTGCTCAAGGCAACGATCGTCTTGACACGAAAGTCTTTACGACGCGTCTTACGTTCGATTTCTAACGAGTAGGAGTTCACTAGCCAAATTCCCAACTTACCCGTCTCGCGACATCGAATATAAGTTCGATTCACGCAAGCTCAATTGCAAGGTGAATCCGAATCTAACGACATGACTCGTAAGTCATTCCCTTATCGTTCCCTCTCGTGCATAGCACGATTCTCGCACTCCCCTATCTGAATCACCAAGTTCGTTGGTGAATTTCTAGTTTGATCGTCAACCAACATAACCATTCAAGCATTCATCCGACGAATACTCAAAGATCTAACTATATATTCTCAATCGAAAGTTGTTCCAACAATTCTCGATCGCCTAGACTTATCGTCAACATGCACGATGTTATATTTGTTATCGATGCAATCTCATATGCGATATCACATGGGTCATCTTACGGTCTGCAGCATTCAATTTGATTTGGCGGTCAAGTCTTCTAGGGTCAGCTGCCCCGAAGCTACGCTCGATAATTGTGGATCATCATCGAATGACAGTTTACTACGAACCATGCTATATCTTATTTCGGAGCCAGATCACGTTCCGACGATTCTATACGACTACCCAATTTCGGACAAAACTATTTCTATCGGCGCAACTGATGCGCAACTATCCTCTGAGTCAAGTCATGTACTACCGTTGATGATTTTGTAATTTACGAAACATCTACTCGTATCGAGTTCGAGTCTATCTTATTCACGGTCGACACACGAGATGCTATACGTATCGAACAATCGTCGATGACTTATAGTCTCGTCTTGATCAATCACGAAGTTCATGATCAACCAGTTCGTTCCTTCTCGTATCGTTATTTGCAAAACTTGATAGCGCGAGACGCACTCCATTTTGTATTCTCACATCGTGCTTACGTTTTCTTACGTATCGATCTCGATACGCCGTATCAATTTCGATAGCGTAAGGGTCAACTTTGAATCCGTTTCAACGTCGACAACTTGCATTACATACGTCCAAGTTCGCAATGAACGTTTCTATACGCATCAACTCGTCTTCTGATTTGTCGCATCCCGCTATACTTTGATCGCATAACTGAGTTACCGTTTATCCAACATTGAACCCTCAAGTCATACGATCTCGCCCTCTAAGTTTCACGTATTTTTCAGTCGTACTCAAATGAGTTTCGCCGTAACGTAACCAACTATTTCTTAGGCACGATTACTCACGTCAACCAACTCTTCACCGAAGTCGCACATCGTGCGATTCGATTATAATTCGCATCGCCCAACATTTCTATCGAAATTGCAAGTCGTGCGATTCGATTCGTCTCACCCAACATTTCTATCGAGATCGTAAGTCGTACGATTCGATTCGCCTAGCCGAACATTTCTATCGAGATCGCAAGTCGTGCGATTCGATTCGTCTTGCCCAACATTTCTATCGAAATCGCAAGTCGTGCGACTCATTTGTAAGCTCGAGTTTTCCTTTCCCGTCGGTCCGATTATTGCTTCAAGGCATAATCGTTCCGCTAGTCTCGGTCGTCCAACCGACTTATAATTCTCGTCTGACGTATCGTTCATTGATACGAGTCTCGCATTATCGTCCCAATTGATTTTTCGAAGAACACTTGCATCAACATGCCGTCATACAAATTTTCAATCGAGTCTCGGTACTCTCCCGTCCGTTGCGGACAAACCTTCCGTAATTCTCACAACACGTTGATGCAATTCATCGCACAAGTGGTATACCATATACCACTCGGAATCGAGTTATTCATCGCCTACGTGGTATGGCATATACCACTCGAAAATCAAGTCATTTCCCTCGCACTATACTTAGTATAAACCGACAATCTCTTCCGACTCACGATTTCTGCAGTGATCGTGCTTGATCACAACCGTAACCTTAATTAAGTCACATCCGACACAACTCGGTCAATGTTCTCGTTTGTCAACATAAGTTTGGTGTGCAACCGAACGATTCGTTCTATCGATTTATGATTTCAGTTCCCTTACGTTGGATCTCGTGCAACTATTTATTTTCAATTTCCTTTGTACCCCGTGCAACGATTAATTTGATATGCGTTGTACCACGTGCAATAATTTTACTTCCAATACGTGTTGCACATAGTGCAACGATTTATTCCCGACTTTCAAAGTCAATGCCCAAATCCGTTCAACACATTCGGTATTGGCTTATCAATTTCATTTTAACGCATATTCACAATTAACTCGTTGCACTTCGTACATCATTTTATTTCTCTTTTAACATGTTACATTGCAACAACATCTCAAATCGTATTTCACAATTTGTTGCACTTGTAGCAACTAACATTTTTACGGCTCGTTGCATTCAATACAATATACCCTTCGCGACTTTCTTAGCAAACATCATGTAATTTCTAAAACACACGCAAAAAAATTACACGATTTGTATTAGACTTATTGTATGGAACATCCACTACGGCATTGAGTAGAGTTAAGAGTGATTTCAAGTGGTGGTGGGCAACTTTTAGAATTGTAATGAAGCGAGCGTCCAGAGAAAATTGAGCCTAGAGCTCTGATACCAATTTGTCACGCCCCGACTCGGAATCACCCGAATCATCGTCCTCGCAGGGGGCGTGATGCCGCACGAGCCTGGAGTTGCGCTCGTGCAAGGCAAGATGACAAGTTCTCAAATGGTTATCTTTTATTTCGATATGAACAACGAAAGGAAAACAGAGTATACGAAACAATTCTCTTTATTGATGTTCGAAACTGAGATTACAAAGGCTTTCGATAGCCTAACAATATATGCCAGATCGGCTACAACACTCAGGTTCTCTCTTGTCCACAAAGGATTTCACCGTTCCATACATCATGCCTTCTATATCTCGACTGAATCAATCATGTTGCATATCCGAGCGTCAAGCGATCGCACGCTTCAATACGCTTCGGCATTTTCAAGCCTCAACGCGTTCAAGCAATGCTTCGCTGCGAGCCATCCATTTCCTGCACCCTGCATGAAGCTGGTGGAGGATCAGTACATTCGTCCTCGCATGTACTGATGCAAAGATCTTCTTTCCAAACCGACATTGTAGTATTTATGTTGAATCATGCAACTTAGCTTATGATCTTGCTATGTTCTCCTTAGGGTTAATTAATTTCATGGCATATTTGAAAGCTTAAAGTATGTTAGCATGGCAAGCATGTTATTCGAATTAAAATATGCAAGCAAGCAAGCAATCTCGTGTTTGTTTCGTGGCGCGACTTCTTACCAAGTCGACGCACTCGTCCTTGCACCGACGCAAGGTGAATGCGCCCCATTCCTTCCCTGTCATGTTATAAGTGCATCTCTAAGCAGGATCTATGTGCGGGACGCATACGCGCCTACACTTTCAACCTATCGCTCCTTAGCTATTTGAGGGCCATTGGCGTATTCGCGCCAGAATGGACTAAAGGAGTTCCTTACTTTCCTTTCTCTCCTTCTTTTCTCAATATTGGTCGGGCTGCACGGCGTTTAACGTGTGGGTTGCGGTCCCAACAACCGAAACGTTCCCGCTGCATACCATCATTTGCAGCTTTTCCCGTCTATAAGACGAGTGCTACTCGTCTTAAGGATGTGCGCCTACAAAGATTATTCGATTCCCTCCTAGGCCAAGCGGTTCCGGGGCGCTCCGACATTTAACCGTTTGGGGGAAACACTCGTGCACGAGTTATTATCACATTAATCTCAAGTCTATCCCAATCGACCATGCAACGCCCTTATTATTCAAGCAGTCAAATTCAAACAACCAAACATAGTCTTGAGTCCGAGACTCAGACTTTATCATCTCGTATGTCTTCCGTTAAATTTCTGTGTTCTTACGTTTCATACTTTGTTTCAATGATTCAATGGCATCATGCATCAACTCAATGCTCGTCAACCGAACGACCCGAAGGTCTCGAACACCTTTCGAGGCATTATGTCATATCCGACAGTTCCGCCACATTCATGCCACAACTGTATTCTTTCGCAACGAAGCCATCTTTTATTATCCCGTGCACGTAGGCACGTGTCACGCCCCAGAACCAGAATACTGGTGTAAGCCCCTGATTTTCAAATTTATTTTTAATTAGTGTTAATAAAATTTTAATGTCATTTATAGCCTTAAATAATTATTAGGAATTTTTAGGAATTTTTCTAGAATTTTTAAATAATTTTAAATGAGTTTTAAAATACAAAAAATATTGATTTGTAATTTTCTAAAATGTTTTAATATCAATTTGCAATTATTAGAATTATTTTAATACTGTTTTGTAATTATTCAAATTACTTTTATATCAGTTTGTAATTAGGAATTTGTTTTTAATTAAGGAATGCAAATTATATTTGCATTTATTATCTGTTGGGGGCCTAGTGCAAATCCTAAAACTATAGGGACCTAAACGAAAACCCTAAACCTACCCCCCCGACCGACGACCGCCACGCCGACGGGCAGCCCCCGCCATTTTCGGCTGCCCGACCGACTTAGCAACCGCCCAAAAGCCTTATAAAACTCCCCTCTCTCTCCCCTGACCTAAACCCTAACCCTAATTTCTCACCACAGCCACCGACGACCCCCCTTCTTCCCCAAAACACTTCGCCGGAACCCTAACCCCGACGAAGTCTCGATCTCACAATCCCGACACCCTCATCGACCACCACCACCACCCGCAGCTTCGCCCCGACGAGACGAATCGATCGCCACCGAAGCGCCGCCATCCCGACCACTCCTCCGCCGTCCAGAGCTCTCGAAAACCCCCCCAGCACCGGACACGTGAGTAGCATGACTCAAATCGTGTCATGCGTGTCTCGTTTTCACGCACGAGACTCGCCAGGACACGACGAACTTAGTGCTGTGCTCGGATACGCGAGACTGAGCTCGTACGTGTCGTACAAAGCACGGACACATGGATACCTGTGTCCTTAACTGTCTGGACACAGGACTGTGTTTTATATTTTTTTATTATTATCTAATCACTTATACCTAAATAAAACTAACCTAACTCTAATCCTAACAGTCGGGCCAAGTTGGCCCACTGGCCAGCGGTTGCAGTATTAAACCCCCCCTTGCTGTGCGCTCGGGTTCGAGCCCCCCCCCCCCCCCCCTCTCTCTCTTCTTTTTGTTTCCTTTTTTTTCTGTTTTCTTTTCTTTTTCTTTTTCTATTTTGTATATTTAAATGTATATATATGTATATATATATTAGTATATATATATATGTATATACTGTATTTTAACAGTATTTAATATATATGTATATATTTTATAGTTAGTAAATTTTATATATATATGTATATATATATATTTTCCTATGTATATATATATTATATATATATATATACACTATATTATTAAGTGTATTCATATATATATATATATATATATATTTGTATATATATATATACTTTATAAATTAAGTATTTTTCCTTATATATCTATATATCCTTTTAGCATAGGTATGTATATATTCTTTTGTACAAATTTACCTTATTTAAATAATAATATTTATTTTGACTATTACCAAATTGTATTTTTATTGTATTTAAATTACTGCAACCATTTGGTGTCCAAGCCTAGCATGGGTATTTGGACTCAAATGTGTTTTCACACATTCAAGACCTGTACAAGTCATATTGGACTTGATTCATGGCCTTGGGTCCTGTATTTGAACTTTGGTTCAAATTATATACATGGACAAAATACGCAGATAATTAATTATTGTGTGCAATGCTGTTTGTGATTTTCTAAAAATACTTAAAGTATTGCTAAAATTATGGAAAAATAGTTTTTAGATACTATGTTAAGTTAGCTAATTTAGTATAATTTTTTGTAGTATTTAATTTACTATTTTGCCACTAGTTTGGCATATGAAACCAAAACTCATTTTCTGTATACTTAGGAAAACTAATTTTTATAAAATATTTGTACTGGTTAATAAATTCCAGAAAAATTATAATAAATTTCTATGATTAACAAGGATCACTTTGGTACTTTACTTTAAGAAAAACTAGGCTTTTTGTCTATCTCTAAAATTGTTAGAACACAATGATCTTTTGATTTATTTATTGATTAATTACGACTTGTAGCTTTTTGTGTTATTTGGAGTTTTAGTCGTGTTGAACCCCATCCCTCACTAGTGTAAAGACCCTAGAAAGTTAGTTAACATAGTGTGTCACCCCACATTGGTCTCCTATGCCAAAGTCATTATTTTGGCTAGGTGCCCAATCACAAGTCGTGTTTCACCAATTAGTGTCCTAGCGTTTTAGCTTAGTATAAAACTAAGTTATTGTATTTTACTTCTACAGCGACGAGTTACTGGACATCCATAGCACTGTTATCGCAGCTTGTTTTGTTTTGTTTTGCTAGAGGCAAGTGCTTTCTACGAACTTTACATATTGTCACATAAATGAACTGCAAACCCCACCATGTTAAATGCCGATCCTTGGGGTAGCAAGTTAGATCTTTACATGTTGTACTATCAGTTACTACCATGCTTAGAACAGTCTTGATGTATCTCTCACATGATTAGAATATGGGTTATGGGGAAACTGATAGTATTGTATGTGATCACGACCCCCCTACAGTAGCGAGCGAGGTCGCATTTTATATGCATACTTTGCCGCAGGCCATTACCCCGCATGTCTGTACGGATGTACACCTATGCTTGTTGACTTGTACGTATGTACATTTTATTTACATGTACCACAGTACATTGTACATCTATTGACCGATCACGCACTTGCTATAGTTTTAAACATTACATACACGTCTGTCTCTATGACATACGTGTCCTTGCCATGATAGACTATGTGATGCCATGCTTTCCAGTTATTTCCTCTTATGTTCATTTCCATGTTTCATATGCTGGTTTGCTAGATTTAGTACTTGGTCCCATCCTGACAGGATAACGTTGTAGGTGTCCTTACTGAGGAGGAGTTACTCTGCGACTCATACTATAGAGTTACCGTCGAGGACCCAGCTCTGCTTTACGAGGATGTTCCTGCGGGGAACCTCGCCTAGTTGTCTTTTGTTTACTTATACTTTTGAGAGTAGACATGTATTAGACTATATCATTTTGTAACTGGACATGTATCCAGTTTTACATTTCAGTTTACTTGTACTTGGACGTTTTCTATATACGATGACTTTTGTGTTTGGAGCATTTATGATTCTTCTTCACTTATAGAACTGTTAACACATTTAGTCTTATCCTGTTGTCTTTTTAACAGCTTACTACGTTTTATCTCAACGTAGGCTGGGCATGCCTCGACCTGGCCCAACAATTTGGGTAGCGGGTCGTGACAACTGGAGAGCGGGGAAATGACTCAGCCAGCTACGTATTACGGGTAGATGAATACCGTATAATACGATCAATGCTGTCTAAAAGACGAGGGGGTGTATACTACATGAAAGTCTCACTATGGTCACTTCACATCTATTGTCTCAATCATTCAAACAAGAAACAGTAATAGAGAACATATAAGATAAAGCAGTAAGGCGTCCCAAACTCTCAGTCAAAATGTTCTTGATATCTGGCTTTACAAAATATAGCCAGATGATATAGCAAAGTATACACAACTGTTTATCAGCTGCAGCCTGACTTAGTTACAATTATGTAAAAGTAAATACAAGACAATCCGACTAACATGTCGGTGCCAAATGGCAAAGTATAAAGTATGTAACAGAACGAGTGGAGAAGTAAGGAACCCACTCGAATCCTCCTGCGATCATTCCTCTAGTATTGACCATCTTGGAGGTGGAAGTAAGCTGAATCCTCGGGGACCGGCTCTAAATCTGGCCATGCAAAACCAGAGAGGTTCGACCTCTAATAGCAAGTACCACAAGGAAGCATGACATGAGAATTAAAACCAGTGATAAGAGTTAAGGATATAATACATAGGTCTCTGCTTGCTACTGGGATTCACACAACATCACGACACTTTAAACCAACTTTCCAACCAAACAAGGACAGAAGTTGACCCGTTGTGCCCTGACATTCTGATCATCTCAGTTAGTAAATAGAGTAGGTACAGTACACAAACAAATCAATTTAAACGGTCATGCAACTACTACGGCTTGCTATTGTGAGTTCCATGTTACCTTGGAATTACGCAATAAGGATTCCTCAGTTCTTACTATGTGCAAACAAGGTCAGTTTACCCAATCAATCAATTGCGCCAATCATGAATTAGACGAGTCCCAGTGGGACGCCCGTCATCAATATACAATATACAATAAATAATATAAGCAGATACCGCTCCCTGCCCGTGTGGCAGATTTGCAGTATCTGTGGGAACCAGCCGGCCTGTCAGGCACTTAATAGTCCCAAGGAGGGCTGCCATGTAAGAACTCGGAAATCTATTCTCTCCATGCAATCATTATTTTATTTAACTTAATAGTCTCTATGTTGAGTGAAATCCCATGCCGTGGATCATGGTTCTTCGAAATGAGTACTTTCGTACAAGTACGATATGCACAACTCTACAACGATGCCCGTGCGGTTAGGTTGTAGGTCTTACATAGCGTAATACAACAATCAACCTAGCCACGGAATAATCATGCCTTGACCATAAAGTACACATGCTGCTTTTGTAGAAAAATAAATTGAAGCCTGCACGTGCCCATATACTAATGTTCGGGATCAGCAAGTCGATCGCAATAGTTCATAGTTAATATGAACGTGTCTCATTTATTCAATTCAATAAGACGACTAGCCAGTCTCTTAGTCCAACTAGGAACGCATGATCAATTATTAATCAAGATAACAATCAATGTCAATTCGTAACAAGGCATGAAAGTCAACTATTATTTAGTATGGTCGAGTCTACAACTCTCAAGGTTAAATTCCAGTCATTCGGGGTATCTATAAATTAATTCACGACACATGGTACATTCCTCGTAACAATCTATATTAAAGAAAATTTTAACATATCATGATTATATCAAGGTTGGATTACGCCAAGGCTACTTTATACCATGATTAGTCTATGCCAAGGTTTTACGCTAAGGCAAAATACGCGCGTAAAACAGGGTATGCGTAAAAGTCAGGTTTACGCATGAATTTATATGCGTAAAAGGTATCATCACGCGTAAAACTCGCGCGCGTAAGGGTCAAAGTATACGCAGGGATGAATACGAGTAAAGGAAGTACGCTCAAAATAAAGGAACAAGTTGTGCGTAAAAACTCATTTTACGCCGAGACAAGGAGTACGCGTAAAAATATTAAAGTTTTACGCAGGAAACACTGTGCACGTAAAACATTGCATGCGTAAAGGATAGAGCCACGCGTAAAAGTTGCTCGTGTAAAGTGTCAAGTTTTACGCCTGAAATGCTGTGCGCGTAAAAAGAATACGCCAAGTCAAGTAGACTTGCGTAAAACAGTTTTACGCTGACACGAGTGATCGTGGGCGTAAAGTTCGGCACTACGCGGACACGTATAACGTGGGCGTAAAACTCAATATTACGCTAACACGTAACAACGTGGGCGTAAAACTCAATATTACGCTAACACGTAACAACGTGGGCGTAGAGTTCCTCATGAACTCCAATTCCCATGGAACCTTCGTTCCAAGCCAAAAATGGGGTTTCCACGAGTCAGAATGGTATATAACACAACCTCAACAATCTGGAATGAACAAAACTTGGAAATAAGGAAGTTTGACAAATTAAAACCACTTAAATCCGAAAAAATAGTAATTTCTAGATCTACTAAAAATAAGACTTCAAAATAAAAAATGCCAAGTTCTAAACTCTCTTAGGATCACGAGAGGAAGATAAATAAACCATGAAAATAGGTTCTCATGTGGAAGCAAGATGTACTTGCCTATGGATTTTGGTAGGTGGAGAGAGTTATGAGGAAGAATAAGAGTAATGAGAAGAAGCAATGAAGAGAGAGAAAGGGGATGGGGCTTAAATGGGGGTGTTGGGTTCGGTTCATGATTGTAATGACCCGCTCCGCCCTAGCGGAACGCCGATTCAAACGGCAAGTGCAACGACTCAAACGAGCCGTCGACCTGAAGAGTTGGCATCGACCTGATGAAGAATCGATGTGAGACTTACATTGGCCCGTTAAGGAGGAATCCAGACTCAGACTTTCAAAGGCGCGCTCGGAGTATCGCTCGGCCGATACGAACATCGCTAAGGTGGGTGCCTCCGATGAACCCGTCTTTGCTTAGCCTGGACACTTAACAATACGGACACTATCACTAGAATCGCTAGGCAATAACACCGCGCATGCTAATAAATGACTCAACGCACCTAGCTAAGGAAATAATCCCATCTTGTATGCTTGTATAGAATATGGAAAGGAACTTGGAAATTGTGAGAACTCTCGCACCGCACTCCACGCTCATGCTAAGGCACAGGCTTACGTATTAAATTCCTTATGCGTTCAACAATGAAACAATGAATGGTTTACAACAATAAAACGGGAAGACTATCAACATAGTCGCTCCGAGTAGAGTATAGCAACATTAAAAGACTATGGGACCGATGGATCGCCAAGGCGACTCCCATACGGGGAGTTGTATAAAGAGTGAACGAATAAGTGAATGAATGAATCAACGAATAAATGAATGAATATGTGAATGAATCAATGAATGAACGAACAAGTGAAAGAAAGAAAAGAAGAATGAATAAAAGATAAGAAGGAAAGGAATGGTTAGCGATAGGTAAGACGGGAACGTGCATCGGGGCTCGCCACCCGCGCTGCACGGACGCCGCCGCCAACCTGGTCGATAACGTATTATGGCTAAGGGTTAGCCTACGGCTCAGAGACAGCCGTTAAGTTAAAATGACAAAACAATACGAAATGGTCGTGGACACTCCCATCGTATACGGGAGAGAGACGGAATAAGGGATTTCCAGCGGCACGGTCAAAGGGGGGACGTGGCCGGTCCGGACAAAAATCAAAATGGCTTACGGAGGGTACCTGGGTGAGGGCTTGGCCGCCCAGGAGACGTAAGTGCGGGGTATTTCAAAAGACTATCAGATGTGTACCAGCCGCACGCTATGATAGGTAAGAAATTACCAAAGGAGAAGATGTCCAAAATAGCTTGTGGTGCCAGCGACCGGTGCATATAGATTAAGTGGGCTTTGCTGGTGGCAATCCACGTACAAGTTCTTGCATTGAAACAAAGTAGTCTAAGTTAACTGAATGAAGCGCCTTCTGAACAGGCTTGAAATATAAGACATCAAACGATAAGGAGTACTTCATGCAAATGAGTTAGAATACACGCCTACGACACGCTAGGCCCCGAGGCAGGGACACGCCCTTGATATTGAAAGTTTATATGAGATACGTTAAGTCATTCCTTATGAATTGTTGACTAACTTGGTTTACTTTGGACAGGGAAGGCCGGACGGTAAGTATGGATAAGTCGTGCATGTATTTCCATACAAACACTTGAATTCGGCAACACGGGATAGGTTATGAAATATGCCATAAAACTGATCCTAAGGCAAGATTAGAAAGACAATGAATGATAGTCAGTGCACAAAAGTAAATAGAACGTGTTTGGTAATGATAGCATTGTGGATGAGCTAGCCTCCCCACCCGTGCATAACAATGTACTGATAACCCCACAGTCTGCTTGTAGGATGCAGGAGACGTTGCCGGGTGCAGAGCTTCCCTCGAACGTGCTAAGGCGCGGAGCTAGCTCTGGAGCCTTGGAGCGTTGTAAGGAGCTGAAGCACCATATACAGGACATAATGTATCGGAACATCGCCATGAATCATTCCATCTTGTAAGCCACTTGGCACGCCTTTTATGTTTCAGAGAGAGAGAGAGCTTGAGCGACTTGTAAACTCGGCCTAGCGCCGCTTATAAACTTCTTGGAAATCAATAAAGAGTTTGAATTTGCTTCAACTTGTGTTCATTTACTTTTCGCTACAAATGGGGACACTCTGTGCGACTCTGTGGCCTAGCTCAAATCGGCCGTGTCTAGACTTAGCCTTGCACGGGCGCAACCTAGGCCCGTGCGGCATCACGTCTTAGCGAGGACGATCGCTCCTATAGGAGCGAGATGTGACAGATTGGTATCAGAGCACGGCTTTACGTCCTTGGACTTTATTTCGATTTTTTTTAGTTTTGAAAGCTCGTTTTGAAATAAAAGAAGTGTACGCTCTCTCTCGTGGTGCCTTGGGATGTTTTATATAATAAGTCTAATATTTTCAAAAGCTCATACGAGTACTCGGTTGGACAGGATCGGTAGGCGAAGGCCTTTGTGCCAAAACACGACGGATTTGAGTTGGAAGAAACTAATGCTAAGAGTTAGCAAACACAGTGCATGCTTGAATAACCTTGCGCTGACGATGGCGAACGAGTATGCGAGACCGGAGTATAGTTCGAACGGGATGGTGATGCACGCAGCCTTTTGGCTAAGTTGTGCCGAGTATCGCGCACCTAGACCTTCTGGTGCGAACGAGTTTGTGAGCGAGATCGACTATCGCTCGGACGAGAATAAGTGAGACTTAGAACGTATGTTGATAGAGACGCTACTTGACCAACGCTAAAGCGAACGCGAGAAATGTTTCTCAGACTTTGAGGAACGGACGATCGTGCGATTGAACATATCGATTGGGAATCAAATAACCTTTTGAGGATTTACAGAGTGACTTAACCCCGAGTGGTGTATGTGATAGCTTCGAAGAAGAATAAGAATGAGTGTCGATGACTAGTCGAGTGGCTCGAATCCTGAGTGGTGTATGGACGACATAGAAAATTGTTCGAGCGAGACTAAAGGATTTGCGGATAGAACGAGTATGTCGGCAAGCGATGATATCGCGCAAAGCCTTAGAACGAGCAATGCTTAGTTGGTTTTGACTTCGACTGTCTCAAACGAGATATCGTTCGGACGAATTAAGAATGCGTAGTGCGAATTATGAAACAAGTTGAATGGAAAGTCGAAAAGATGAAATGAATGGAGATCTTGGTCGAGGAAAACGTAGTGAATCGTGCATGCGATTTTGAATTTGGTCGAAGGGATTGAAACTTGAGTTGAGGTGAAGTACCCATAGACGAGATCGAAGATAGCACGATCGGAAGATAGCGTGCATGGAAAATGTTGGTTAGGAGATACGAGAATGGCTAAGGATTTGGAATGGATGTTGCTTAATGAAGAGTTAGCACGAGATAATGTGAATTGAGGAATTAAGTTGCACGACTCAAAATTCGTTGTAAAAGAAAGATCGTCAGGTTATGTACATCATCGATGGTATTGAGGCGTATCAAAGATCGATGTACGATAACTCGGGGGTACTCTGATTCGATGAATGATGATCGTGTTAGAAGTTATTATTTCAAAGGATGCAATGTTGGGGATTTGATAGAATGAACGTTTGGATGAAGAAGGAAAGTGACTTGATTGTTCGGTGATAACCACAACGACAACAATCTTGTCTTGAGCGAGCGCAACTCCAGCCTCGTACATACGTCACGTCGGATTTGGGACGATCGTTCCGCGTGAGCGTTGGCATGGTGATTCATGTCCAGCGGGAATGATCGAACTCGAAATACCTTGACATAACAAATTTGATTGCTACGACTTGTGGTTTGAAGCGAACGCGAATTTGAGGATTGATCGGACGTATAATAGACGACGAAGTAAAGTCGAAGATTGAGTAGGCCCAATCCGCGTATCGAAAATGAGTAAGTCTGGACGCATCGCAAGAGTTACGTACCGATGAGAACGATTATTCCGCGGGAATATTGACATGGTGATCCATGTCCGCCGTGGATAATCAGACTTGCGTGAGATCGGGATGCGACATATTGCAAGGCTAGACGACCTTGTGATGGACTACGTGAATTGGATAGGTGAACTGTATCAAAACATACTTGAAGAGATAGACTATGATAATTGCGAGTGCGGACACACGATATTAACATGTCGAGGATTTGGTTGAGGATAACCTATCATAGGATGACTTTCCTAACGAGCTCGGACTTGGAACGGAGAATGTGTTGAGGCGAATAGGGTGAACGCTGCTTGATATTTAGAAGTTTGAGTGGAGCAAACTTGGGTAGAAACTCCCGTACAAATAAATAAAGGGTTTGACCATAGGATTTGGGGCGAGCGTCGTGTAACGACCTAGCACGATGAGCCACGGACTTGACTTGTAAATATGACATGTGAGCTGACCTAGCGGATAGACGGACGACCCTATGCCGAGTGATTGAACCTGTGCGATTGACATTTCAATATCGTCTGGACGGACGATAGACTTGGGGCAACAAGACTTAGAGTAGGACGGAGAACTGGAAGTGTACGTGAACGACAACGAGATTGGCCCTAAACAAAGTAAAAGAATGAAATCGATGTCGCGCAAGTAAAGTTGGGATAACGAATTGAATCATCGATTGGAAGACGTACTCGATGATAGAGCAATACTTGGTCTTGAATCGGACGAAAATTACTTAGACTTGGTCGACCCCGATAAGAAGAAATCATACTGATTTCGTGGACAAGAACGCTTGAGAAGCGAATCGGGTCATCTCGATGACCTAGATAACGATAGTGAGATGCACATGAGTTCGGTTTTAAATCGAAGTTAGCAAAACGATCGGCAAATCAAAACTATCACGAGTAGCTTGTCCGACTTTGCTAGTCGCTAAGCTTGGTTGAAATGTACGTATTCGGGAGACGCCTTGAATGCGTGCACGATCGAAACTCAGCGATATGATGAACTCGAAAGCAGCTGCAAGTGGGTGTTACGATGGGCATAAACGAAAGTGAGTTTGCCTCAGCCTACGACCCTTGCATTTGATGAATTACAACGTGCCTCGTGCGACCATTATAGTCCCATGACACGAAGAAATAGCAACCAAGTCGAAGAAACATGTTAATTGAATAAGTACCATCAACTCTAAAATGAGTGAAAAGTCATTTGATAAAATTCACCAAACGTATGCAACGTAAAACTTGGAAGGTATCGAGTATAGTTCGATGCCATCGAACGGTAAAGCCATTCGATAAGAATTGTCTAAGATACGTACATGACAGGAGTTAGGGAACGATAGGATGACCTGCACTCAGGAAGTCTCGGGTACGAGACTTGTTTTGAGTGGTATATTTTGTAATGACCCCCTCCGCCCTAGCGGAACGCCGATTCAAACGGTAAGTGCAACGACTCAAACGAGCCGTCGACCCAAAGAGTTGGCATCGACCTGATGAAGAATCGATACGAGACTTGCATTGGCCCGTCAAGGAGGAATCCAGACTCAGACTTTCAAAGGCACGCTCGGAGTATCGCTCGGCCGGTGCGAACATCGCTAAGGTGGATGGCTCCGATGAACCCGTCTTTGCTTAGCCTGGATACTTAACAATACGGACACTTTCACTAGAATCGCTAGGCAATAACACCGCACATGCTAATAAATGACTCAATGCACCTAGCTAAGGAAATAATCCCATCTTGTATGCTTGTATAGAATATGGAAAGGAACTTAGAAAATATGAGAACTCTCGTACCGCACTCCATGCTCGTGCTAAGGCACGGGCTTACGTATCAAATTCCTTATGCATTCAACAATGAAACAATGAATGGTTTACAACAATGAAACGGGAAGACTATCAACATAGTCGCTCCGAGTAGAGTATAGCAACATTGAAAGACTATAGGACCGATGGGTCGCCAAGGCGACTCCCATACGAGGAGTTGCATAAAGAGTGAACGAATAAGTAAATGAATGAATCAACGAATGAATGAATGAATCAAAGAATGAATGAATGAATGTGTGAATGAATCAATGAATGAACGAACAAGTGAAAGAAAGAAAAGAAGAATGAATAAAAGATAAGAAGGAAAGGAATGGTTAGCGACAGGTATGACGGGGACGTGCATCGGGGCTCGCTTCCCGCGCTGCACGGCCGTCGTCGCCAACCTGGTCGATAACGTATTATGGCTAAGGGTTAGCCTACGGCTCAGAGACAGCCGTTAAATTAAAATGACAAAACAATACAAAATGGTCGTGGACACTCCCATCGTATACGGAAGAGAGGCAGAATAAGGGATTTCCAGCTGCACGGTCAAAGGGGGGACGTGGCCGGTCCGGACGAAAATCAAAATGGCTTACGGAGGGTACCTGGGTGAGGGCTTGGCCGCCCAGGAGACATAAGTGCAGGGTATTTCAAAAGACTATCAGATGTGTACCAGCCGCACGCTATAATAGGTAAGAAATTACCAAAGGAGAAGATGTCCAAAATGGCTTGTGGTGCCAGCGACCGCTACATATAGATTAAGTGGAAGGCCGGACGGTAAGTATGGGTAAGTCGTGCATGTATTTCCATACAAATACTTGAATTCGACAACACGGGATAGGTTATGAAATATGCCATAAAACTGATCCTAAGGCAAGATTAGAAAGACAATGAATGATAGTCGGTGCACAAAAGTAAATAGAACGTGTTTGGTAATGATAGCATTGTGGGAGAGCTAGCCTCCCCACCAGTGCATAACAATGTACTGATAACCCCACAGTCTGCTTGCAGGACGCAGGAGACGTCGTCGGGTGCGGAGCTTTCCTCGAACGTGCTAAGGCACGGAGCTAGCTCTGGAGCCTTGGAGCGTTGCAAGGAGCTGAAGCACCATATACAGGACACAATGTATCGGAACATCGCCATGAATCATTCCTTCTTGTAAGCCACTTTGCACGCCTTTTATGTTTCAGAGAGAGAGCTTGAGCAACTTGTAAACTCGGCCTAGCGCCGCTTGTAAACTTCTTGGAAATTAATAAAGGGTTTGAATTTGCTTCAACTTGTGTTCATTTACTTTTCGCTGCAAATGGGGACACTCTGTGCGACTCTGTGGCCTAGCTCAAATCGGCCGTTTCTAGAGTTAGCCTTGCACGGGCACAACCTAGGCCCGTACGGCATCACGCCTTAGCGAGGACGATCGCTCCTATGGGAGTGGGACATAACAATGATGAACCATCATAAACCCGAAAATAAACCAACCTAGGCCGAACCTAAAGCAAGCTAAAGCAGATAATAAAAGCAGAAAGTAAAATACAGAAAATTAATTAGCATGAAATTAAAGGAATTTAAATATAGAACAATACATGATAAATATTAAATAAATACATTCAAGTAGTACACGTATTAGAATACGTATTCTGGGAACGGGGAGTGACAGCACGTTTCGACCGTATCCCCATGTTCTATAACTTAGTGTTCAATGTTCGGGACTTGCGCGCTAGGGCGCTCGCCTATTGTCTTTCAATGTTCTAGCCTTTCTAACTCGTGCGCGAAGGCACGGTATGGTTCGTGCACTAAGGCACTCGCCGATTACAGTTATCCCATGTTCTTGCGGCTTGCGCATCGAGGCACTCGCCTTTACAATATCCGATGTTCCATAGCGACTCGTGCATATGATGCACGTTTTATTTTAATTGTTCTAACTTAGTGTTTGACTCACACTACGATTTATCTTTCGATCGGATCACGCCCGTGGCGTCGATAGGTTAACTTTTAGCATACAATGATATATTTGACTTATCGCATGAAAGAGTAAAAAGAAGAGTCAATCCCCCCACCTTGAGTCGATACGCCTTTGTCGTTTCGTCGAGCCGATGCGGCTCGATTTCATAACTTTATTGCACGGCCACTCTTCTGACTTAGCCATTCGAGCACTTCATACTTCATTGAATTATACGGCCGATTTGGCTTACCGTGCCCAAGTCTCAGTCCGTCGCAAGGCGTCGATTTGATTTCGCGGACCCCTTACTAAATATGGCAAAAGATCGACCTCTAATATTTTTGCGTCAACGTATAACCTGCACATGAAACCAACTAAAATCAATACTTACATCGATTTGGACTTGCGCCTTGGTCGATTCGATTTCTTAGAATCTTCGAGCCGATTCAACGCACTCATCCTTCGGGGCAACGCGGCACTTCGTATCGATTCACTCGATGCATTCTTTGGGACAAGGCAACTCTTCACATCGACTCAGTTCGATACGTTGCTCGGGACAACGTAACTCTTGTATCGATTCGCATCGATATATTTGATTCGGTCAACGCGACTATGTGACTCTTTGAGTCAACGCCTCAGCGTAATGCGCCGTGCGGAGCGGAGCATTACAAAATGCTGTCCAAAAGGAGTTGTTGCGTTCATTTGGGTTTCAATATCTGGATGAAATTTAAATTTTAGTTCACGTTATACATCTCATTTTTAGTCTCGCTGAGCGATGGTGGCCTCAACATAACACCTTTCAGTTGTCCGTTGGTGAAATGACAATCACACTTTGGGATGTTACAAATATTATAGGATTACCTATTACAGGTGAACCTATATATTTTGATACACATTTAAATCCATCTCAAATAATCAGGAGATATCTAGGCATTAATGCACCACCGGACTTGGGAGGAAAGAGTTTTGTCAGTATAACGTGGCTTCGGGATAATTTCATGGATCTAGATGAAACTACCAACGGTTCAGTCGTTGTCGATGATTTAAGGGTATGTAATTATTGTTAAGATTTATTTGTTAGTTAATTTCAATAGTGTGTTAGTTTTAATATGTTAGTTTTAAAATTTGCAGATACTTTATTGTACTAGAGCATATTTGCTCTGTTTGTGTTGGGCAATGCTATTTTTCGACGGACAGGGAAATAAAGTAAACGTGCGACTGTTACCTTTTTTAGAAAATTTAAAAGAACCTACGCATCATGCATGGGGAGCTGCTACCTTAGCATATTTATATGCCAGCTTGACGGAATTTGTCAGATCAAATGGTTCCAAAAATTTGTGTGGGTGCATGACCCTGGTTCAGGTAATTAAAAATAATCTCTAAATTTGCTAAATTCATTTTAATTATATACATTTTGTAAATATCATATCATTTCTGTCTTAGGTATGGTGCTACAAGTATTTCTTTATTGGCCGACCTGTAACCAGCATTTTTAGTGATGTTGGAATTTTTCTGCTTGCTACGCGATGGGCCACAAATATAGTAGACCCTCATCATAATTTACACAAGGATGCTTCAATCTATAGGAGAGAATTTGATATAGTACCGTGGAAGGAGGTAAGTACTCAATTTATTAGAGTTTTTTACACTACAATTGTCAATTCATTTAATAGATTATCATACTATTTTCGTATAAATTGTCATCCAATAGGTTATCTGGATACCATACTCAGATGATGAAAATTCTCCAGAAATTAAAAGGACATCATATGACTTGAGCATACACAAATCATATATTATATACGATCGCTACACTATGTATCATCCGGCAGATCGTGTTCTCCGGCAATTCGGTTACAAGCAGATTATTCCGGATGATCCGCCTGGCATGAGTTATGATATAGCCAATGCAAAAAAATAGAATCGATACTGCTAGAGCTGCCTGGTATAGACGATTCCAGGATAGTAGGGTGGCAGAGCTGCCCCGAATAATGCATCCTGATGAATGTAAGTTCTAACTTACTAATATATTTGGACCGGTAACATATGTCTTATGATTGTTTTTACGAAATGCAGATGAAGGTGACTTGGCTTATAGACAATGGTGGGGAGCACCTCGTATGACCAACAGAGCAAACAAATTTGAGGAGCCACGGTTCAAGTCTAGAGCCGTAGATGAATCTTCTCTGCGAGCTTTTGTTGATGACATATCTGAAGCGATAGGACTTTACTACTATACTACTATTTAAAATTAAGAGATATATGATGACAATTATAATTTGCACATTTCATATTTCAGGCTATTATGGGCCAACAATATATCCAAGAACCAGAGAGCTGTTTGTGGCCGCATGGTCGGGAGTGGATGCGAGATATTTTAACTCGTGTAGATTCACTGAGTCTTGGACGGGATCCTGCTATGCCTCCATTGCATACACGTATCCCAGCCGATTATTCCGCTGCCACTGTTCTCCTGAGACATTCACGACGTCGTAGGGTGGACGATCCAGAGGACGAGAAGGGCGCTACTGGAAAGGGCACCAGCCAGCAGCACCGTAGAGAGGGCACCAGCCAGCAGCACCATGGAGAGGGCACTAGCCATGCAGTACGCTCCAGAGTACACTAGCCAGCAGTACGCTCCAGAGTACACTAGCCGACACTATGCTGGAGAAGGTCTCAGTCTGCAGTATACGGGCATGGGCACTTTCTCAGCCTTCCAGCCATATGATCGTACAGCGACTGAGCAAATCAATGCTGCCGCAGCATATTCGTTTGAAGGCATGACATACACTACCAGAATAAGGCAATTTAGCGACGCCTAAAGACGTCGCTAAAATGCCTAAAGACGTCGCTAAACAATTTTAGCGACGTATTTAGCGACGACTTCCTCTTGTCGCGGAAACCATAGTCGTTGTTTGGAAAGACGTCGTTGATCGTCGCCAACACCGACGTTTACCGACGCACAGATACGTCACTAATATACCGACATTTATCGTTGTTTCGTCGATGAACGAACGACGTTTATGATGTCGCTATACGTCGGTATTCCCTGGGACAATTACCGACGTTTTTGCTGTCGCTATGCGTCGGTATATCCTGGGTATATGAGGTAAAATCCTGGGATATTTAGCGACGTCTACCTACGTTTACCGACGCATACCGACGAAACTGACGTCGCTATACGTCGGTAACCTGGCAATATATGCCAGTTTAGTGACGTCTACCGACGCATCGTGCCGTCGGAAAGCATCGGTAAACGTCGGTAGACGTCGCTAAATTTAAAAAAATAAATAATAAATAAATTACAGTATGCAGTTTTCTCCACAGAATCATTTTCTCCCTGCAGTTTAATCTGAAACACAATACACAAGCACATTTTATCCCTGGGTTCGCCATCCCCTTCGGTGGAACACTCAACACCGGTAAATTAACATCCAAATAAAACGAATAGTCTAATACAAAAACAATCCAATACAATCCAGAGATTGACACAGTACTAATTCATATATGTAGTCCAATACAAATAGACTAATACAAAAATAACCCAATATAAATAGTCCAATACAAATAAGTACTAATAGCTAATGAGAACCACGCAGCTCACGCAAACGCTCAGTGATACGATCACGCAACCACCTCGAATAAGTGGGATCGACGGCGGCAGGAGAGATGTAGTCCATTGCAAGTGCTGCATGAATAGAACTCCCGGTCTCACTAGCTACCTGTGCCACTTCCTCCTTAACAGTAGGAGGAGCCACCTCAGCAATCTGTGTTTCCTTCAAACGACGTACCGCTGCGCGGGTCATGGGTGCCATCTGGTAAAATCAATATTCACAGGGGGAAGCGGTTGAAAATGAATGAGAGAACTATCAGAGAATCACATAAAACTAACTAGAACTGAAATACAGTAATTGACAAATAAATGAGAGAACTATCAGAGAATGTACTCGTCTGCTACTCTGAAAAGAGTAGTATAATCAGATGTGATACTTGAGTATCAATAAGATACTCGAGTATCGGTATTGTTATTGCGATACCGATACACATAGGAATGGTCTGATACTCAGAGTATCGGTATCGGACCATTCCGTATTGTGAGGGGAACAACACTATAGCGTTGATAGCGAGATAGATAGAGAGAGAGACACACAACTAAGTAGCACTTGAACTTTAACTAAGTAGCACTTGTACCTAATGTATAAAATCACCTATTGATACAATGCAATGATCGATTTTAATTACAGTAATACAAAATGACAAAAATATAATACGTATAAAGAATTAGAAAACTTACATAAGCTTTGGCAGCCATCTTCTTCGTCATCTCTGTCCAGAAATCCGCTCTGAGTCAATCCTTTGCCCCGGAGCTCGAGTGGACATCCTTGAGTAGAGCTCGAGCGAAAGGTTCCTGACAGCATGGTGGTCTCCTTTGTCAAATAATTCTTGCTCGTCCCACAACCAATCAAAAATTTCATCATTTCTAATATCTTGAATATGAAACTCTGTTTCACATTTGGTTCTTATATACCAGAAGGTAGAGCCAAATGTGAAGCAGAGCTTCATATTCAAGAGATTAGAAATGAAAAAAAATTTGATTGGTTGTGGGACGAGCACGGATACTTTAACAAAGGAGACCACCATGCTGTCAGGAACCTCTCACTCGAGCTCTACACGAAGGATGTCCACTTGAGCTCTGGGGCAAAGTTTTGGCTCAGAGCAAGAATCTGTTGACGGAGCACATCCACAATCTGTAACTGTGAGAGACCCATCTGAGTAGGACGTATACTCTGATAATATCTCCTCCAACACTCAATCCTACTACTGATATCATTCTTGTAAAGGTGATCTCTCAGAGTATACGTCCTACTCAGATGGATCTCTCAGAGTATCCTCTCCGGTTGGTTGTCAAGCCATAGGGTACAGTCTCTCCTGGCCTCGAGCCAGCCCCATCGGTGATTACATGTCATTACCTACATTAATGCTTACCTATACATTACATTTCATATGTTATCTAAACATTGCATTTATAACTTGCATATATCCATGTATTCCCATTTGCATATATATATATGCATATTGCATTCATATGTGCTTACCAACATGCATGACATTACACATATATCATTCATTACATACACATGTTGTGTGTCCATGTATTTCTGGGAATCAATGCAAGGTGAGTAAAACTATAGGGTGTGTGTAGTGGAGAAACAGGGAATAGGTTAGTTCTCAGGTTTGGATGAGTGTGACTGAAACAGTGATGTGTGTGTAAACTGACAGAAAATCATATAGAGTAATGGGTGTAATGTGACAGGAATTAATAGGGAATGTGTGTGTATGTGTGTAACATAATGTGTAATAGGAAAACAGTAGATAGGTTGTGTTAAAATCAGTAAAATTTGCATTTAATCTCAGGAATTAGTTCTCAGGAAAACAGAGAACAATGCAAGTCCTATTGACAGTCTACATTTTAGTAATCTAATATATGTGTAAATGAACTAATCCTGATCATCAGGAATTAGTTCTCAGGAAAACAGAGAACAATGCAAGTCCTATTGACAGTCTACATTTTAGTAATCTAATATATGTGTAAATGAACTAATCCTGATCATTAACATCAATAATTAAGTTAAAAAGTTCAATAAAAAAAACTCAAAAAATCGAATTTGTAAACTATGTATCACGAAAAATGGGAAAACCTCATTTGAAAACCAAAATGCAGTTAATAACCAAATTTATTGGTTGGTAACAAGGACACACATGTGCACGTGTCTCCCAAAGGGTCTGTGTGTCCAACCAAGTGGACACAACCGTGTCCACGACACCAAAATCACTACACGAGCACACACGCAGTGCATAGCCTCGTGCACGCGTGCACACGTTTACGCCAGGGGTAGGGCTACATGCCCAGTGGCCTGATGCGTATCCACGTCATGTCATGTGTAAACCCAAACTTATCCCAAACTGGTATGTAAACCCACAAACTGAACTGAACTACAACCCAAGCTAACTCAGAGACTCACAAACTCAACCCGGGAATCAAACTCAAAATCAAACCCTAACTCAGAACTCACCCAAACTCCCAAACAACATACAACATTCAATTATATAGCCTATTTATATAAAAATAGAAATAATGTAAGAATCGTATCAGTCTACAGGACTAATATTTAGGTTAGGGTTTACCTAGTCGGGGCCGGAGGAGCGGGCCGTCGAGGGGACAGGGGGTCGCCGGTGGGGAGCTGGAGATGAGGGTGAGCAGGGTCGCCGGTGGGAGCAGGGTCGCCGAGCGGGGTCGCGGAGGATCGGGGGCCGAGGGGTGAGGGTCGCTGAGGGGGGAGGGGGGTCACCGGAGGCTGAGGGGGGAGGGGGTCGCCGGAGGCAGGGGGGAGGGGGTCGCCGGAGGCCGAGGGGGGAGTGTACTTTCGTTTGGGAAAATTTCGATCGAAAAATAATGGGGGGAAATGAAAACTGAAAGCCATATATTTTCAATTTAGCGACGTAACACATATACGTCGGTAAACGTCGCTAATATTAGTGAAATTAGCAACGTTACAGTAGTTACGTCGGTAAACGTCGCTAATATTAGGGATATTAGCGACGTTCGCCGACTTATCCGTGACGTATGTTTTCTTATACACAAAAAAGTGGCAAAACGTCGCCGATCGTCGGTAATAGTAACGTATTGCGACGTTTATGGAGTACGTCGCTAATTTCTTAAACGTTAGCGACGTTTTAATAAAACGTCGCTAATTGCATCGCTAATATGCCTTATTCTAGTAGTGATATTACTCATAGTTGATTTCGTCCCCCTCGGCCCCGGTGCCTACTCAGGAGGTCGAGGAAGAAAATAGAGACGAAACAAGAGTGGAAGAGGGTGAAGGAAGAGTGGGGGAGACCACAAACGAAAGAAGAGACCGACTAGGCCTCAGACATGTAGAACGACGGCATTACAAACGACTTGCCCGGCGGCGTTAAAAGTTTAATATCATAATATTTGTATTCTTAGTAGAATGTTTAATGCGTAGTGCGTTTTTATTCAATAGAATGTTTAATATCAGAATGTTTCGGTACTACAATATTTTACTCTCTTGGTTGACTTGTACATTTTCTTCTGTTGTGTCCCATCAAACCACAATTGTCGCAACGAAGTTCTCTTGTCGATGATTCACGTGGTTTGATGCAATTTTTCTTCGGCCTTCCGGCTTTGCGCCTGACATCTGGAACTCCAATTTCTCCCCTAACCAAAGCAGCTTGAATGTTGTAAGGAACTGGAATTGGTTCCATCTGTGGCTCGTACACACTTCTCAGTCTCTCAGTAGAAAATATTATCGGATAATAACTTTCCATATCATAACTGCAATATTGACAAGAAAAACATGCATGTATACATGGTATGTAAGTATGATACCACTGTAAGTCCTAAAAATCAAGTTGCACCCATCAAATAGTATACAGAAGTCCAAACTGCGTACCCATCAGTGAACAGCGCTAACATGAACAGCGCCAAAAATCAACCGTGCGAGACTAAACCGCGCCACAGCCCGAGCGCGCTATGCTGACGTGGCAAAGCCATCATTACCTGACAAGAAAATCAAATCTACTAACAACCTGACAGCCTAAAAAGCGAGGAGTCTACACGTTTTCCGTACCGCGCCGCATTCTAGGACAGCTGTTTAAATCCTAGCGTGGTCCAGCTGTCAAACCCCAGCGCGGTCCAGCTGTCTAAATCCTAGCGCGATCTACCTGTCCAAATCCCAGCGCAATCCATTGACCAGAGCTGAGCGCAGTCTAAAGCTAGCGCTATTCAAGTGGCGCGATCCATCAAGCTTTTTGAAGATAACTGACATTTATTACGTGGCTTACATGCCATCAATTGCTCGATACGTGGCAACCGTCTGTACACGAACAAGCGCATTTTAATCAAACAATGCTACGCGTCTAAATACAGTTAGCCCACGATCGAGCAACTGCCTAAAAGCCAGCACAGTTTACAGTCTGCGCAGTCTGTCACTGGCGCAGTCCATTGTGCGTAATCCAGAATAACTACAAAATAGTTATTTCTAGAACTCTATAAATAGAGTTTCAAGTTCTTCATTAAAGAGATCAGATCATTTTTGGAGATCATCAGAGATCAGGAGTTCTTATCCAAGTGCTGCTGTATTCTTCAGAGGCTATCGTCTTCAAAGTTTACATAGTCCAAGGGATAAAGCGAGCGTCTTCAGATCGAATTCCTAAAGTTGTACTTTTCCAGAATTCATTGTACTTTTGTACAATTCTTTAAAGTTTGTGAAATAACAAGGATTTTGTTTTTGCAAACAAAATGGTGACTCTGCTGGGGACGCCTTTCTCCTCCGACGAGGAAGTGACAACTCAATGTGACATTACGTCTATCGGAAAGACGCAGAAGACGCTGGTTGTGTAGGTCAACCAGATTACCTTCGAAGCGATGATCAATTCTGGGGCTACCCGGCGCACTGTGACCTCTGCCAAGAGCAAGGTCCATTCAGTGTGGATCCCGAAGTCCTCTGCGCAGCCTGCTGTCTCTTCTGACAGAGAACCAGTGGCCACTTCTACCCTTGCGCAGTTCACCACCCACTCCGCCAAAGCGCAATCTAAAGCTCCTGCGGTCCAAGTGCAGCACGCTACTCCCCTTGCCACGGCGCAATCTACGACTTACGCTGCTATGGCAAAGTCCAAGACTCCTCTCCCTCTGGCGCAATTGGAGGCTTCTTTCCCTCCTGCGCAATCCACTACTTCTTCAACCAGAGCACAATTTAAGCCCTCTGTAGCCAAGGCTTCACTTGCTGCTTCTTCCAGAGCAAAGGTTACACCCCCTGCTGGTTCTATGGCCAAGGAGCCATCTGTCATCTCCTCCAGAGGGCAAGTTGTTGCCTCTTTTGCTCCTGCGCAACCCAAAGGGGATAGTCCTTTGACTATTCTCCCCTCTTCTAATAGCAAAGGGAAAGGTTCAGCCCCCCTTACAAAGCCTCATGTTGCACTGGCGCAACCCACAGGGGGTAGTCTTTTGACTATTCCTCCTCCGTCTCAAAACAAACGGAAAGACCCTTTGGTCTTTTCTCAATTTTCCATAGTCCAAAACTTGGAAAACAACATAGGAAAACGCTCTTTGGCCAACCCTTCTTCACAGAATAAAGAAAAAGGCCCTTTGGTCTTTTCCCAGTCTTCTTCGATTTTTACCTCAGAAGATCCATCTGAACGTGTCTCGGCACCAAACAGTACAAAAACTCTCTCAAACAAGCGTTCTTCTCTCCCTATTAAAGAGAAGAATATTGATCAGAGAGGCATCTTGCCTACTCCAATAGCACACTTCCAAGATCTTTCAACTCTTCGGATATCCCGCTCAAAGCGGGGGAAATTTCTAGTGTCTCAGACGGAGGCCCCTGGGGGTGAATTTGCCGATTTACGGACTTATCTCAATAAACGCAAGGAACCAATGTCGAAGGCGAACTTGCATCAGAAGCAAACTTCCAGGAGGAAAAATCCTGACACCTATGCCAACGAATTGAGTACTTCTCTGTATACTCATGGGACAAAGCATCTGAAGAATTGGAATCATGTTCCGAATGTCGTCAAAGAATATATCCCTTTAACTTCTTCTCGTACCGTCTTTGTTTCTGATCTCCGGGAACACCTCAAGCAGAAGCGGAACAACACTTCAACACCTCCAATCCAACCACTGGAACGCCATTGTAATCACAAGGTGGTTATTAAGTGTTGTTGCCAGACGACAAAACGATCTGTCTTCGATCGTCTAACTTCTGAACCAATGTCAGAAGACGAAGACAAGGTGCTCTATGCCTCTATAAATATGGCTTCTCGAGACACTGGAGGTAAGAAGTGTTCAAAGTACGACAAGCCCCGCAAGCCCGGTCAACGATACCTAGATTTACTCCATGAATCTTCTGAAGGGGTATTCCGACACACCCGATCTCGAAGTCGAGACACAGTCGATCATAGGAATCTTCTCCAAGATCCCTCTGGTCAATTCTCCATTTCTCACTCAGGGGATGATTCTTTCTCTGATTATGATGCATATAGCAAAAGCTCTGAGCAGACAGTGTCTTCTACTGTACCCAGAGAAGTATCAGCCTATGTCGTTACTGAAGATCCAGACACTTCTAGTTCAGCAAGTCAAGAGCAACGAATGGCCGTACTGGAAGACAAATGGGAGACTATTCCTTCATGAACACAACATTGTTCCTTCTACTCTCCATCAATATTTCAAGTACGTTGATGACAAAGGAGGGGTCCAAAAAGAAGTTGCGAATCTCTACCCTTTTAAGGGCATTGAAGCATATTGCAATGACGCTCGCATGTACAAAAAAGAGTTTATGAAGGTAGTACTGGAAATGGATGTTGAGGAAGAACAAGAAGCAGTACCCAATGACACTCTCATCATACCTGTCAAAGGGCGTGTCTCTCATCCTCAATCCTCCAAACCACTGGCTATTCATCTGCCGGCCCAGAAGCAATCAACTGGTAGTAATCAAGATCAAAAGGAGCTTACCTCTTCTGAGCCACTGGTTATCGACTTACGTCATAACAAGGATAAAAGGGAGCTCACCTTTTCTGAGCCACTGGTTATCGACTTACGTCGTAACAAGGGTAAAAGGGAGCTCACCTCTTCTGAGCCACTTGTTATTGACCTTCGTCGTGACAAGTCTAATCCTTCTTGCTCTTCTTTTCCTCCCCTTGTAATCGATCTGACCAAGCCTGTTAAGGCTAAAGGTCCTGTTGTATATACGGATGTACACATCAATAAAAAAAGTATCTACTTTCCAGTATACTGATGTCATTTATCATACTAAATGCTATTTGGATATACTAGACAGCTTTCAATCATTTATAATAGGGGTCGTACAATCCCTTCAGACAGAGGTATTATTTGAACATCCAGATGACCCATATTTTGTTGTCCCTTTTCGAAAGAGATGCGAGAGTCCAATACTTTTTAGTAAAGGGCCAGAGCAAAAATTCAGCTATACGGATGATAGCAAAAGTAACGACACGGGACGTCTCCAACTTCGTCGTTATAGTCAACAATCAAAAGACATCATCCGAAAGATGGGTCATGACTTCAAGAATGGCTTCAATTATGGTAAAGGTAGACGAACTCCTATCTGTACAGTTGTTCCGAAAGGAAAATTAGAGATGTACTACAGCAGAACGAAAAGAGGTCTCGGATATACTTCACCACCAGTCTTATCTCCAGAAGTCTCCGAATCCGATAATGAGGAGCGCTCTAACTCTTCTGATTCCAGATCATGGGATTCTGACACCAGCATTGGTCAAGTTCATCGATTGATCGTATCTTCTAACATGGTCTCCGCTGAATTCCCAGAAGGCTATGACGAAGATATCAAAGAAAATCCCGAAACAGATCCTTGGGTTCAACGAATGGATACCTAATGGGAACTCTGATTCGAACAACGGGAACCTCCTACCGAAGATCAATTGGTTCAAATTGATGTAGGAGAAAATGGGTCACCTCGTCCAATATTCATCAGCAAGAACCTCCCAGAGGCGGATAGGCAAGAATTAATTCTTTTTATTCGAGAATACATTGATGTCTTTGCTTGGAATTATGAAGACATGCCAGGTTTAGATCCCAAAGTTGCTACTCATAAACTGAATATTTTGCCTAATACAAAGCCAGTCAAACAGCAGCAAAGGCGATTCAAGCCAAAAATGATGAATGCCATTGATGATGAAGTCAAAAAGCTCATAGCTTGTGGCTTTATTCGAGAAGAACAACATCCTGATTGGGTAGCCAACGATGTTCCAGTCTTGAAGAAAACTGACAAAGTTCGAGTTTGCATCGACTTTCGGGATCTTAATGAAGCTTGTCCAAAGGATGAGTTTCCTCTCCCTATTACAGATGTCATGATCGACAACACTTGTGGGTTTGAAAGGATATCCTTTATGGATGGATTCTCTGGATACAATCAGATTCGGATGAACCCTGAAGATGAAAAACATACTTCTTTCCGTACTCCTCGCGGAGTTTACTGCTACACTGTGATGCCATTTGGTCTCAAAAATGCTGGTACAACTTACCAACGAGCTATGAGTACCATTTTTCGAGATCATCTGCACAAGACTGTCGAATGCTATGTCGACGATATTGCTGTCAAGAGTCGTCTAAAGGAAGATCATATCCAAGATTTAAGAACTATCTTCAATCTAATGCGCCAACATCAGTTAAAAATGAATCCCACCAAGTCATTCTTGGGTGTCTCTAGTGGTAAATTTTTCGGCTTCGTCATTACCTCTAAAGGTATACACGTGGATCCCGAGAAGATCAAAGCCATTCAAGAGATGCGTCCTCCATACAACTTAAAAGAGCTACGAGGATTCCAAGGTCGACTTGCGTACATCAGGAGGTTCATTTCAAATCTGTCTGGACGCTGCAGACCGTTTACTCAGTTAATGAAGAAGGGTTTATCTTTCGTTTGGACCAAAGAATGTCAACAAGCATTTGATAATATAAAGCGGTACCTGATGAACCCACCAGTCTTAGTGACACCAATCTCAGGCATACCATTCTTAATGTATGTCCGTGCTATGGATCATTCGTTGGGTGCTTTACTTGCCCAGAAGAACAAAGAAGGCCATGAACAAGCCATCTACTATCTTAGTCGTACGACGATTGGTGCTGAACACCGTTATAGTCCGGTTGAAAAAGAATGCCTAGCTCTTATGTTCGCTGTTCAAAAGACTCGACATTATATCATTGGCCAAACCATTCACGTCATTTCCCGAGTTAATCCTCTTAGGGTACCGATGAAGAAGCCCAGCACACTCAATTCTCGACTGGTTACATGGGCCATTCTGCTAGCCCAATACGACATGGTTTATGTTTCGCAAAAGTCTGTTAAGGGTCAAGCACTGGCTGACTTTTTAGCAGCTCATCCTGTTCCAGAGACATCTAAGCTTTATGACAAAATTCCAGACGAAACATTGGAATCAAACATGATCTCTGAAGAATTTTCTACCTGGCATTTGTTCTTCGACGGAGCATCCCGGATCGGACCAAATGGAACCATTGTCGCAGGAGTTAGAATTGTTCTAGTCTCTCCAGAAGGGTTAGCCATCCGAAGAGCTTATTCCTTAGACCAGTCGTGCTCTAACAATGTGGCTGAATATAATGCCTTGCTTATTGGACTCCAGTTAGCTAAATAGTTGGAAGTCGAATACCTTGAAGTCTATGGTGATTCTAAACTGGTTGTCAATCAGGTTAGAGGAATATACGAAGTTTGCCATCAAGATCTAGTACCCTATCATGAAACAGCGATTTACATGGCTACATCATTCAAGGCTTTCTTTATTGAATATGTCCGACGAGCTTGTAACACTGAGGCAGATGCTTTAGCTAATCTCGCAGCAGTCTTAGCAATTCCCGTCAAAAGACAACAAGTGGTTGTTGTTTCCAACAGAGAGTTGTTCTGCATTGAAAACAATCGCAACATTGAGTTCAGTAACTTCGTCGAAGTCAACGTTATTAATGAAGATTGGAGAGCTCCTTTCATCGACTTCGTAGTTCATGACATACTCCCTGAAGATCCTAAGGAGGCTACGAGTATTCGTCGACGATCTCTTCGATTCTACTATAATCAGACCACCAAAACTCTCTATCGACGGACTTATGACGGCCTACTCTTGTGCTGTCTTGCTGGTGATGAAGCAAAGCAGGTATTGCGTGAAGCTCATGACGGTGTCTGTGGAGCACATCAACCCGGCCCTAAACTACAGGATCGTATCCGACGAATGTATTACTATTGGCCCTCTATGGTATCTGATGCCATCGAATATTACCACTTTCCGTTCCCAGAATACGTATTTTAATGCATGTACTGCTTTAATATATTTATTTAATATTTATCATGTATTGTCCTGTAGTTAAATCTCTTTAATTTTATGTTAATTAATTTTCTGCAATTTTATTTTTGCATTTTAATTCCTGAAATCTTAATTCTGTATTTTACTTTCTGCCTTGCTTTGGGTTCGGTTTGGTCTGGTTTAGCTTAGTTGGTTCATCTCAAACCCCCACCTACCACCACTCCTTCCATTTAAAGCCCATCCCCTTTCTCTCTCTTCATTACTTCACCATTAAGCTTCTTCTTCCTCTTAACTTCTCCTCCACCTACCCAGCTACTAGGCAAGTGCCAACTTGCTTCTTGATGGATCCCCATTTTTATTGTTCCATCATCTTCCTTATTTGATTCTAAGTCTCTTTAGTACTTGGCATTTTCAATTTCTATGACTTATTTGTTGAAGATCTAAGTTTGATACATTTTCGGATTTCTTAGGTTTTGATCTAGTAAACTTAGTTATCTTCAAGTTTTGATGGTTCCATGTTGTAGAGAATTTCGTTCTACCCTACTTTGACCTATGAAAGTTCAGATTTGGGCTTAGAATGAAGGATTTATGGAGCTTGGAAGCATGGCTTCCCATGGTTCTTCCTCTCGGACAATGGAGAAGAAGAACAGTTCTAGCCACGTAGCAAAGTTTGACCGTATGAGCCTTCATGCGGCAAGTCCCCTGACCGCATGGGTATTTTGGCCGCATGAGTTCATTCTTTTGAGCCGCATGAGACTGATCTCAATTCCAGCCGCATGAGTTCCTAGCTAGCCGTATATGCATTTAGTCCCATAGCCGCATGGCACTGATCATTCTCGGCCGCATGACGCTCCATGACCTCTCAGCCGCATATAGGGTTGCACTTATTCTTAGCCGCATGAATTTGGTTTTCCTTAGTCGCATATAGGCTTATCCCATGTTCAGCCGCATGGGCGCATGGCATTTCGAGCCGCATGGGCGCATGTCACTTCGAGCCGCATGGGCGCATGTCATTTCGAGCCGCATGGGGTTTGCTATCCCCTAGCCGCATGGAATTTCCCCTGGCCGCATGGTCTCATTTTAACCATAGCCGTATGAGACCCCCTTTAAGTTCTAGTCGCCTAAGGCTTACAGGTTTTGGCCGCATGGGACTGCTCATTTTCGGCCGCATGGAATCATCCTTGTTCGACCGCATGAGTTTAAATTTCCTTGGCCGCATAATTTCCTGGCCGCATGAACTCTGATTCTAAATACTTTCTTGGCTGATTCTTGTTCCAAATGGCATTGATTGACATTGATTGACATCTATTAACATTAATTGATTGCCTTGGCATTTATTAACAGGGATTATTGTTTGAACATTAAATAACATTATTGGTTATCTCGATTAATAATTGATCATGCGGAACTAAGAGGCTGGCTAGTCGTCTTATTGAAATGAATGAATGAGACACGTTCATATTAAGTATGAACTATTATAATCGATTGGCCGATCCCGAACATTGACATACAGGCACACATGCAGGCTTCAATTTATTTATTTATTTATTTATTTTCTACAAAAGAAGCATGTGTACTTTATGGTCAAGGCATGATTATTTCGTGGTTAGTTTGGATTGTTGCATTACGCTATGTAAGACCTACAACCTAACCTCACGGGTATCTTTGTAGAGTTGTGCATATCGTACCCCGTACGAAAGTACTCATTTGAATGACCATGATCCACGGCATGAGATTTCACTTAACGTAGAAACTATTAAGTTAAACAAAAATAATAATTGCATGGAGAGAATGGATTCCCGAGTTCTTATATGGCAGCCCTCTTGGGACTAGTAGTGCCCGACAGGCCGGTTGGTCCCCACAGATACTGTAAATCTGTCACACGGGCAGGGAGCGGTATCTGGTTATATTATCTATTGTATATTATATATTGATGACGGACGTCCCGCTGGGACTCATCTAATTCATGATTGGCGCAATTGATTGACTGGATAAACTAGCCTTGCTTGCACATAGTAAGAACTGAGAAATTCCTATTGCATTATTCCAGGATAACTTGAAAATCATAGTAGCAAGTCGTAGTAATTGAATGGCCGTTTAAATTGATTTGTTTGTGTACTGTATCTACTATGTTACCTAACTGAGATGATCAGAATGTCAGGACATGACGGGCCAACTTCTGTCCTTGTTTGGTTGGGAGGTTGGTTCGAAGTGTCGTGATATTATGTGAATCCCAGTGGCAAGCAGAGATCTATTATTATATCCTCTTATTTACTGGTTTAATCCCTCATATCGTGCTTCCTTGCGGTACTTGCTATTAGAGGTCTAACCTCTCTGGTTTTGCATGGCCAGATTTAGAGCCGGTCCCCGAGGATCCAGCTTACTTCTACCTCCACGATGGTCAACACTAGAGGGATGATCGCAGGAGGACTCGAGTGGGTTTTTTACTTCCCCACTCGTTTTGTTATTTACTTTATAATTTGCCGTTTGGCACCGACATGTTAGTCGGATTGTCTTGTACCTACTTTTGGATAATTGTAATTAAATCAGACTGCAGCTGATAACAATTGTGTATACTTCGCTACATCATCTGGTTATGTTTTGTAAAGCCAGATATCAAGAACATTTTGACAGAGCGTTTGGGACGCCTTACTGCTTTATCTTATATGCATGTTCTCTATTTCTGTTCCTTGTTTGAATGATTGAGACAATAGATGTGAAGTGACCATAGTAAGACTTTCATGTAGTATGCACCCCCTCGTCTGGTTAGACAGCATTGATCGTATTATACGGTATTCATCTACCCGTAATACGTAGCTGGCTGAGTCATTCCCCCGCTCTCCAGTATTCTGGTTCTGGGGCGTGATAAGGTTTTAGTGGTGGCCCATGCAGGTCTGATTTCAGACTTGTGGGCTGTTTTGATTTATAGGACGTCCCAATCACACATGTTCCCCCTTGATCTCATGATTCGTTGTTCTCAATCCTAGCTTGACCTTCTCATATCCTTTGGCTTCATTGATCCTTCATGTCCGATCGTTTGATTGTTCTCTTATCCCTTTCTTTAGGGGCACTTCGTCCGCGACTGTCAGAGCTGGACAACAACAACAAGAGCAATATGGACAACCTAACCATGTTGGTCAGCAACAAGGGCCAGTACTACCCCAAGGGGCTATTCAAGAAGAAGTCATAATGGAAGCAGCAGCTGGACCGCAGTATCCGGATGTTCCACCACCACCAACAGTTCCACCTACCCCTGTGGAGGTAGACACACCGGCTCTTCTGGAGATCATGAGAGGAATGATGGCTACCCAACAACATCAGATGTTAGCCCAGCAGCACATGCACGCTCAGTTACAAGAGCAGAACGTACTACTCAACCAAGGGTTGCAGACGGCATTGGAAAGAGGGACGAGGCCAGATTCAGGAGCATCAACCAGATTTTGTAAGTACAACCCCCGCCGTTTCGAGGGCACGGAGGATGCCATCTCAGTAGATGCATGGCTTAAGGATATTGAGGCTATTCTGACAGCCGCTAAGGTGCCGGCAGAAGAACGTGTGGATCAGGTAAAGATGTTACTTCAGGATCTCGTACGTGATTGGTGGAAATTAGAGGAAGTGGGCATCAGACGTCCCGTTGCTTGGAACGACTTTATAGCAAGATTCAAGATCAAGTACTATGGGGTTGTGGCGCAGTTTGAGCTACAACAGAAGTTTATCAACCTCAGACAGGCTGGCAAGACAGTAGATGCTTATGCAGCAGAGTTCTGCAGATTGAGTAGGTTTGCCCCAGAGATGGTAGCAACGGAGCGCCAGAGGGCGATGAGGTTCCAGCAAGGGTTTCATCTTGAGCTCTTGCAATTGATAGAGGGGCACAATTACCAGACTTTTGATGATGTGTTGACGGCAACTCGAAGGCATGAGATCACCATTTAGAGGATCACAGCTAGGACTGGGGGTCAGAAGAGATCTCATAGTCAGATTGAAGGAGAAGGGGGAGCAGCGCCTCGAACAACAGCACCATCCCCTGGCATTCGTATCCACGATGTGGCGATACGAGGGCCAGCACCACCACCCAGGCAGCAGCAGCAGCAACCAAGGAAGAATCAGCAACCCCCAGCGGGCTGCACTTATTGTGGGAAGATAGGGCACACTAGAGACGTGTGTCGGGCATTGAACGGGATGTGTTTGATATATGGAAATCCAGATCATCGGGTTACCACATGTCCCATGAATTCGAGGTCGGGAGGACCAGTGCAGCAGTTTCCTGCTCTGCCAGCACCAAAGGCAGGACAGTATCGAGGACCAGCGATAGCAGTGAGACCGTTGGCCCAGCGTCCGTTAATGCAGCAGGCTCAGATGTTTCGGCAGCAAGGACCGCCGATGCAGCAGCACCAGCATAGACCACCCCCAGCATTATCAAGGCAGGGGCCAGCAGCAGCACCAGGCTAGGCCGCAGCATGGGAACCAACAAGGAGGTCGAGGGCAGGCATTCACCCTATCCCTAGAGGAGGCATTAGCATCGGGAGATGTTGTGGCAGGTAACATTCTCGTCGCCTCATATCCCGCAGTAGCATTGTTTGATTCGGGAGCCTCCCACTCATTTATATCTGCACAATTTACGACACGGCTAGGAATGGAGTTCGAGGCATTGCCAGGGAGGTTGAATATACTCACTGGCAATGGGCTCGTAAGAGTTAGTAGAGTTATTCTAGCGTGTAGCGTTGTAGTTTGCGGGCATTCCTTACCCGCCCAGTTGATAGAATTTTCTGTTGGAAATTTCGATGTTATCTTAGGCATGGACTGGCTAAAAGACAGTCATGCGACAATAGATTGTCATTGTGGGAGTGTATCTTTTGATATTCCAGGCATGAAGAGATTCACCTTAGTCAGATCAGAGGTAACTCAGCAAGAGCAGAGAGTAATAACGGCAATGGAAGAAGTTCAAGTTCCGAAGGTAGTTGATAAATTTTTAGATGTATTTCTCGAAGAACTTCCAGGGCTACCACCAGTTAGAGATATTTAGTTCAGCATAGAATTGGCACCTGGAACTAAACCGATATCAGATCGGGTTTACAGAATGGCGGATTCGGAGCAGGCCAAGGTATATCAGCACATAGAAGAATTGAAGGAGAAGAAGTTCATCCAAGCTAGCGTATCACCGTGGGCAGCACCAGTGGTACTTATGGGGAAGAAGGATGGATCATTCAGATTGTGCATTGACTACAGGAAGCTTAACGTGGCGACCGTAAACAACAAGTACCTATTACCCAGGATCGACGACTTATTTGATCAGCTGAGCAAAGCTAGAGTTTTCTCCAAGATAGATCTTCGTTCAGGGTATCATCAAGTGAGGGTTCGGAAGGAGGACATTCCCAAGACAGCATTTCGGTCGAAGTATAGACATTATGAATTCTTAGTAATGTCGTTTGGTTTGACCAATGCTCCAGCAATATTTATGGATTTGATGAACCGTATCTTTATGCCATACTTGGATCAGTTTGTCGTTGTGTTCCTTGACGACATTCTCGTATATTCTACTAGTGAGGAGGAGCATGAAGACCACCTCAGGAAAGTGTTACAGGTTCTGAGAGAGAATCAGTTGTATGTCAAGCTCAGCAAGTATGAGTTTTGGTCGGATCACATTTCATTTTTGGGTCATATCATATCAGGAGCTGGAGTAGCAGTAGATCCCAAGAAGGTGGAAGCAATAGAGAGTTGGCCAGTGCCCAAGACCGTAGCTGATGTACGGAGTTTCTTAGGATTGGCAGAATATTACCGGAGATTTGTATCAGATTTTGTAAGGCTTTCAGCACCCATGACCCGCTTGACACGGAAGGATGTGCCATTCATTTGGTCGGCAGAATACCAGTCATCATTTGAGAATCTGAAGCAGAAGTTGATATCAGCGCCTATTCTTAGATTGCCAGTTGGACCCGGAGGTTTTACAGTATATTGTGATGCGTCAGGTAAAGGACTTGGATGTGTCCTCATGCAGCATGGGAAGGTGATAGCGTATGCATCTAGGCAGCTTCGGGACCACGGGAAGAATTACCCAACTCATGACTTGGAGTTGGCGGCAGTAGTATTTGCTTTGAAGCTATGGAGGCATTACTTATATGGTGATCGAGTGGATATGTACACGGACCATAAAAGTCTAAAGTACATCTTTACTCAGAAGGAGCTGAACATGAGGCAGAGAAGATGGTTAGAGTTGATCAAGGATTATGACGTGGAGATTCAGTATCATCCAGGCAAGGCTAATGTGGTAGCAGACGCTCTCAGCAGACGAGGCGGCGCATTTATGTTGACAACACAGAAGCACATCTTAGAAGACCTTCAGGAGATGGGCATCGAGGTTATACTTCCTAGTGATATAGGAGTTCTGGCAAGTCTACAAGTTCAATCTGACTTGGTAGACAGGATCAAGGTAGCTCAGGCACAGGACCCAAGGTTCAGAAGCTTAGGGCAGAATGTGAGTTAGGGCTCAGAAAGGAGATACAAATCCATAAAGATGGTACACTTAGGTTTGGATCACGCCTATGTGTGCCTAGTGGAGATATCAGACAGGAAGTTATGACAGAAGCTCACAGTTCACAATATTTTATACACCCTGGAAGGACCAAGATGTACCAAGATATCAAGCAGCACTTCTGGTGGAACGGGATGAAGAGAGAGATAGCTAGATTTGTTTCCCGTTGCTTGGTATGTCAGCAAGTGAAGGCAGAACAGCAGAGGCCAGCTGGGTTATTGTAACCGCTTCCTATCCCGGAATAGAAGTGGGAGCATATCACAATGGACTTTGTGACCGGTTTACCAAGATCACCAAGTGGTAAAGATGCTATTTGGGTAATAGTAGATCGGCTTACAAAGGTTGCACACTTTCTTCCTTTCAGAGTAGGGCAATCTACAGAGAAGTTGGCAGAGTTATATATGCAGCAAATAGTCAGGCAGCATGGAGTCCCTGTCAGTATTGTGTCAGACAGAGATACCTGTTTCACATCGCATTTCTGGAAGAGCTTACATCATAGTCTGGGCACCAAGTTAAAATTTAGCACGGCTTACCATCCACAGACGAAGGGGAATCAGAAAGAACAATTCAGACTTTAGAAGATATGTTGCGAGCTTGCACCCTAGATTTTTGTCACTCCCCGTTCCCGGAATGCGTATTTTTATACGTATACCGCTTGCCCGAATTTATTTAGTATCTGTCATACATTTATTTTATATTTAATTCTTTTAATTTCATGCTAATTATTTTTCTGTATTTTATTTTCTGCTTTTTCTTGGCTCTTGGTTCATTTCGGTTCATGGTAAACCAACTTGGTGTGGTTTGGTTCAACATGGAAAGGAATGGATGGCTTAGATTTGGTGGAGAGAATGAATGGTGGAGATCCACTTGACATTGATATAAAACTTCTTCTTTTATTCTCTCTCTTCATTCATTCACATTTACTCCTCCACCAAACCCTAACCCACTTGTGAGAGGCAAGTACATCTTGTACATCATGGAGGATTTCATGCATCCCCATTTATTTTTAGTCTATTGTGCTTGTCTCTTCTTTCTCTATATATTTAGGTCTTGTAGTTTTTGTTTTCCATGGTTAGCTTTGTGTAGATCTAAGTTTTCCCCCTTTTTGGGTTCTGATCTATCAAACTTCATCATTTCCATGTTTTGATTGTTCTATGTTGTAGAGAATTCAATTCTACCCAATTTTGGCTTTTGAAAAGTTAGATTTCGACTTGATTTGAGGAAGTTATGGCCAAAACAATTTTGGTCAAACTTCTATGTTCATATGTCCTGATTTTGGCAGGGACGATGAATAGTACCTGGCCGCATAAGCTTTTCTGGCCGCATGACCATTTCTGGCTGCATAAGCATTTCTGGCCGCATGACCATTCCTGACCGCATAAGCTTTTCTGGCCGCATGACCATTTCTGGCCGTATAAGCTTTTCTGGCCGCATGACCATTTTGAGCCGCATAAGCATTTTGAGCTGCATAAGGATTTTTGGAGCCGCATGAGCATTTTGAGCCGCATAAGGATTTTTGGAGCCGCATGAGCATTTTGAGCCGCATAAGGATTTTTTGAGCCGCATGAGGCTGATTTTCGCTGATTTTGATTGTTTGATGCTCTTTTTGACTGTTTTCTGGCCCGAATTTCTCCTAGCTTCCAACATGAAAGTTGTAGATCTTTTTCTTGGCTTCAAGAATATGTTACCAACTATTTTATGCTAGTTATAGACTCGATCATGCTTAATACTAGTTGACTTTCATGCCTTGTCACGAATTGATCCGACTGTTACTTCGACTAATAATTGATCATGCGTTCCTAGTTGGAACTAAGAGACTGGCTAGTCGTCTTATTAAATTGAATGAATGAGACACGTTCATATTAATTATGAACTATTGTAATCGACTGGCTGATCCCGAATATCGACATACAGACACATGCAGGCTTCAATTTATTTATTTATTTATTTACTTACATGGCAGCCCTCTTGGGACTAGTAGTGCCCGACAGGCCGGTTGGTCCCCACAGATACTACAAATCTGCCATACGGGCAGGGAGCGGTATCTGGTTATATTATCTATTGTATATTGTATATTGATGACGGGCGTCCCGCTGGGACTCGTCTAATTCATGATTGGCGCAATTGATTGACTGGGTAAACTAGCCTTGCTTGCACATAGTAAGAACTGAGGAATCTCTATTGCATAATTCCAGGATAACTTGGAACTCACAGTAGCAAGCCGTAGTAGTTGAATGGCCGTTTAAATTAATTTGTTTGTGTACTGTATGTCCTCTGTTACCTAACTGAGATGATCAGAATATCAGGACATGACGTGCCAACTTCTGTCCTTATTTGGTTGGGAGGTTGGTTCGAAGTGTCGTGATACTATATGAATCCCAGTAGAAAGCAGAGATCTATTTATCATATTTTCTCATTACTGGTTTTAATCCCTCATATCGTGCTTCCTTGCGGTACTTGCTGTTAGAAGTCTAACCTCTCTGGTTTTGCATGGCCATATTTAGAGCCGGTCCCCGAGGATCCAACTTACTTCTACCTCCACGATGGTCAACACTAGAGGGATGATCACAGGAGGGCTCGAGTGGGTTTTCTTACTTCCCCGCTCGTTTTGTTAAATACTTTATACTTTGCCGTTTGGCACCGACATGTTAGTCGGATTGTCTTGTACCTACTTTTGCATAATTGTAACTAAGTCAGGCTGCAGCTGATAACAATTGTGTATACTGACTACATCATCTGGCTGTGTTTTGTAAAGCCAGATATCAAGAACATTTTGACTGAGCATTTGGGACGCCTTACTGCTTTATCTCACATGTTCTCTATTTCTGTTTCTTGTTTGAATGATTGAGACAATAGATGTGAAGTGACCATAGGAGACTTTCATGTAGTATGCAGCACCCCCTCGTCTTGTTAGACAGCATTAATCGTATTATACGGTATTCATCTACCCGTAATACGTAGCTGGCTGAGTCATTCCCCCGCTCTCCAGTATTCTGGTTCTGGGGCGTGACAAGGTTTTAGTGGTGGCCCATGCAGGTCTGGTTTCAGACTTGTGGGGTGTTTTGATTATAGGATGTCTCAATCACACATATTTTCCCTTGATCTCATGATTCGTTGTTCTCAACCCTAGATTAACATTCCAGTATCCTTTGACTTCATTGATCTTTCCTGTCCGGTCGTTTGATTATTCTCTTGTCCCTTTTCTTAGGGACACCTCGTCCGCATCTGTCAGGACTGGGCAACAACAACAAGAGCAACACGGACAACCTGACCATGTTGGTCAGCAACAAGGGTCGGTACTAACTCAAGAGACAATCCAAGAAGAAGTAATAGTGGAAGCAGCAGCTGGACCGCAGTATCCGGATGTTCCACCACCACCAACAGTTCCACCTACCCCTGTGGAAGTGGACACACCAGCCCTTATGGAGATCATGAGAGGAATGATGGCTACCCAACAACATCAGATGTTAGCCCAGCAGCGCATGCACGCTCAGTTGCAGGAGCAGAACGTACTACTCAACCAAGGGTTACAGACGGCATTGGAAAGAGGGGCGAGGCCAAATTCAGGAGCATCAGCCAGGTTTTGCAAGTACAACCCCCGTCGTTTCGAGGGCACGGAAGATGCCATCTCAGCATATGCATGGCTTAAGGATATTGAGGCTATTCTGACAGCAGCTAAGGTGCCGCCAGAAGAACGTATGGATCAAGTGAAGTTGTTACTTCAGGATCTCGCACGTGATTGGTGGGAATCAGAGGAAGTAGGTATCAGACGTCCCGTTGCTTGGGACGATTTCACAGCAAAATTCAAGATGAAGTACTATGGAGTTGTGGCACAGTTTGAGCTGCAACAGAAGTTTACCAACCTCAAGCAGACCGGCAAGACGGTAGATGCTTATGCAGCGGAGTTCTGCAGATTGAGTAGGTTCGCCCCAGAAATGGTAGCAACGGAGAGCCAGAGGGCTATGAGGTTCCAGTAAGGGTTTCATCTTGAGCACTTGCAATTGATAGAAGGGCACAATTACCAGACTTTCGACGAAGTATTGACGGCAACCCGAAGGCATGAGATCACCATTCAGAGAATCACAGCAAGGACTGGAGGTCAGAAGAGATCCCACAGTCAGATTGAAGGAGGAGGGGGAGCAGCTCCCCGAACAACAGCACCGTCTCCTGGCATTCGCATCCACGATGTGGCGATGCGAGGGCCAGCACCACCCAGGCAGCAGCAGCAACAGAAGAAGAACCAGCAACCCCCAGTGGGCTGTACTTATTGTGGGAAGATAGGGCACACTAGAGATGTGTGCCGGACATTGAACGGACTGTGTTTGATATGTGGAAATTCAGATCATCGAGTTACCACATGTTCCATGAATTCAAGGTCAGGAGGACCAGCGCAGCAGTTTCCTGCTCTGCCAGCACCAGGGCAGGACAGTATCGAGGACCAGCAGTGGCAGTGAGACCATTGGCCCAGCATCCGTTAATGCCACAGGCTCAGATGTTTCGGCAGCAGGGACCGCCGATGCAGCAACACCAGCATAGACCACCCCAGCATCATCAGGGAAGGGGCCAGCAGCAGCACCAGGCTAGGCCACAGCATGGAAACCAACAAGGAGGTCGAGGGCAGGCATTCACTCTGTCCTTGGAAGAGGCATTAGCATCGGGAGATGTTGTGGCAGGTAACATTCTCGTCGCTTCATATCCCGCAGTAGCATTGTTTGATTCAGGAGCATCACATTCATTTATATCTGCACAATTTGCGACACGGCTAGGAATGGAGTTCGAGGCATTGCCAGGGAGGTTGAATATACTCATTGGCAATGGGCTCGTAGGAGTTAGTAGAGTTATTCTAGCGTGTAGCGTTGTAGTTTGTGGGCATTCCTTACCCGCCCAGTTGATAGAATTTTCTGTTGGAAATTTCGACGTTATCTTAGGCATGGACTGGCTGAAAGACAGTCATGCGACAATAGATTGTCGTAGTGGGAGTGTATCTTTTGATATTCCAGGCATGGAGAGATTCACCTTAGTCAGATCAGAGGCAACTCAGCAAGAGCAGGGAGTAATAACGACAATGGAAGAAGTTCAAGTTCCGAAGGTAGTTGAAGAGTTTCTGGATGTATTTTCTGAAGAACTTCCAGGTCTACCACCGGTTAAGGATATTGAGTTCAGTATAGAATTGGCACCTAGAACTAAACCAATATCAGATCGAGTTTACAGAATGGCGAATTCAGAGCAGGCCAAGGTATATCAGCATATAGAGGAACTGAAGGAGAAGAAGTTCATCCAAGCTAGCATATCGCCATGGGCAGCACCAGTGGTACTTGTAGGAAAGAATGATGGATCATCCAGATTGTGCATTGATTACAGGAAGCTTAACGCGGCAACAGTAAAGAACAAGTATCCACTACCAAGGATCGACGACTTATTTGATCAGTTGAGCAGGGCTAGAGTTTTCTCCAAGATAGATCTTCGTTCAGGGTACCATCAGGTGAGGGTTCGGAAGGAGGATATTCCCAAGACAGCATTCAGGTCGAAGTATAGGCATTATGAATTCTTAGTAATGCCGTTTGGTTTGACCAATGATCCAGCAATATTTATGGATTTGATGAACCGTATCTTTATGCCATACTTAGATCAGTTTGTCGTTGTGTTTCTTGACGACATTCTTGTGTACTCTGCCAGTGAAGAGGAGCATGAAGACCACCTCAGGACAGTGTTGCAGGTTCTAAGGGAGAACCAGTTGTATGCCAAGCTCAGCAAGTGTGAGTTCTGGACGGATCACATTTCATTTTTGGGTCATATCATATCAGGAGCTGGAGTAGCAGTAGATCCCAAGAAGGTAGAAGCAGTAGAGAGCTGGCCACTACCCAAGACCGTAGCTGATGTACGGAGTTTCTTGGGATTGGCAGGATATTACAGGAGATTCGTATCGAATTTTGCAAGACTTTCAGCACCCATGACCCGCTTGACACGGAAGGATGTGCCATTTATCTGGTCGGCAGAGTGCCAGGCATCATTTGACACCTTGAAGCAGAAGTTGATATCAGCGCCTATTCTTACATTGCCAGTTGGACCCGAAGGTTTTACAGTATATTGTGATGCGTCAGGTAAAGGACTTGGATGTGTCCTCATGCAGCATGGGAAGGTGATAGCGTATTCATCTAGGCAGCTTCGGGACCACGAGAAGAATTACCCAACTCATGACTTGGAGTTGGCGGCAGTAGTATTTGCTTTGAAGCTATGGAGACATTACTTATATGGTAATCGAGTGGATATGTACACGGACCATAAAAGTCTGAAGTACATCTTTACTCAGAAGGAGCTGAACATGAGGCAGAGAAGATGGTTAGAGCTGATCAAGGATTACGACGTGGAGCTTCAGTATCATCCAGGCAAGGCTAATGTGGTAGCAGACGCTCCTAGCAGGAGAGGCGGCGCATTTATGTTGACAACACAGAAACACATTTTAGAAGACCTTCGGAAGATGGACATAGAAGTTATACTTCCTAGTGATGTAGGAGTTCTGGCGAGTCTACAAGTTCAATCTGACTTGGTAGATAGGATCAAGGCAGCTCAGGCACAGGACCCAAGGATTCAGAAGCTTAGAGCAGAATGTGAGTCAGGACTCAGGAAGGAGATGAAAATTCACGAAGATGGTACGCTTAGGTTTGGATCACGCCTATGTGTGCCTAGTGGAGATATCAGACAGGAGGTTATGACAGAAGCTCAAAGCTCTCAATATTCTATACACCCTGGAGGGACCAAGATGTACCAAGATATCAAGCAGCACTTCTGGTGAAACGGGATGAAGAGGGAGATAGCTAGATTCGTTTTCCGTTGCTTGGTATGTCAGCAAGTGAAGGCAGAACAGCAGAGGCCAGCTGGATTATTACAGCCACTTTCTATCCCGGAATGGAAGTGGAAGCACATCACAATGGACTTTGTGACCGGTTTACCGAGATTACCAAGTGGTAAGGATGCTATTTGGGTGATAGTGGACCGGCTTACAAAGGTAGCACACTTTCTCCCTTTCAGAGTAGGGCAATTTACAGAAAAGTTGGCAGAGTTGTATATGCAGCAGATAGTCAGGCAGCATGGAGTCCCTGTCAGTATTGTGTCTGACAGAGATACCCATTTTACATCACATTTTTGGAAGAGCTTACATCATAGCCGGGGTACCAAGTTAAGATTTAGCACGGCTTACCATCCACAGACGGACGGGCAATCAGAAAGAACAATTCAGACTTTAGAAGATATGTTGCGAGCTTGCACCCTAGATTTTGGAGGATCTTAGAAGAGCCACCTGCACTTAGTTGAGTTTTCATACAACAACAGTTATCAAGCCAGTATCCAGATGGCGCCATTCGAAGCACTATATGGTAAGAAGTGTAGGTCGCCACTAGCATGGGATGATATCGGGGAGAGGAAGATGTTAGGCCCAGAAATGATTGTTCAGACAGTTGAATTGGTCAAGGGAATTAGAGAGCGACTTCGAGTTGCACAGGACCGGCATCGCCATTGGGCGGACCAGCATCGTAGACCGCTAGAGTTTTCTGTTGGAGACCACGTGTTCTTACGGATCTCACCTACCCGTGGGGTCATTAGATTTGGCGTTTGCAGAAAGTTGAGTCCGCGATACGTAGGACCATTCGTTATCCTTGATAGGGTAGGCGATGTTGCTTATCGTTTATCCCTTCCACCTTTGTTACGAGAGGTGCATGACGTATTTCATGTATCTCAATTGCGAAGGTATGTATCGGACCCCAGCCATATCCTTGATCATTCTGAGTTGGTTGTTGGTACCAACTTGTCTTACGAGGAGCAGCCGGTGTCCATTTTGGACCAGAGAGAAGATACTCAAGAACCGAACAATTAGCCTTGTCCGGGTTGCTTGGGGTCATCACTCATTAGGAGAGTCAACGTGGAAACGTGAGAATGATATCCGATCACGGTATCCACATCTGTTTGACTCACAAGGTATATTTCTTCCCGTGTACCTTGATTGCCTTAACCCCTCATGCTTGTCACCTCATAGATAGAACTACTTGATATCGTAGATTGTTAATATAGATATGTTATCTGCTAGTTAAACATTGAAGAATGATTGCTTGCTCAAGCTTCTTGTACCTAGATCAGCTCGGTTTTTCCTATCCTGCTTGGATTTGAAATTCCGAGGACGGAATTTATCTAAGGTGGGTAGAGATGTCACTCTCCGTTCCCGGAATGCATATTTTTATACGTATACCGCTTGCCCGAATTTATTTAGTATCTGTCATGCATTTATTTTATATTTAATTCTTTTAATTTCATGCTAATTATTTTTCTGTATTTTATTTTCTGCTTTTTCTTGGCTCTTAGTTCATTTCGGTTCATGGTAAACCAACTTGGTGTGGTTTGGTTCAACATGGAAAGGAATGGTGGAGATCCACTTGACATTGATATAAAACTTCTTCTTTCATTCTCTCTCTTCATTCATTCACATTTACTCCTCCACCAAACCCTAACCCACTTGTGAGAGGCAAGTACATCTTGTACATCATGGAGAATTTTATGTATCCCCATTTATTTTTAGTCTATTGTGCTTGTCTCTTCTTTCTCTATATATTTAGGTCTTATAGTTTTTGTTTTCCATGGTTAGCTTTGTGTAGATCTAAGTTTTCCCCCTTTTTGGTTTTCTTGGGTTTTGAACTATCAAACTTCATCATTTCCATGTTTTGATTGTTCTATGTTGTAGAGAATTCAATTCTACCCAATTTTGGCTTTTGAAAAGTTAGATTTCGACTTGATTTGAGGAAGTTATGGCCAAAATAATTTTGGTCAAACTTCTATGTTCATCTGTCATGATTTTGGCAGGGACGATGAATAGTACCTGGCCGCATGACCATTTCTGGCCGCATAAGCTTTTCAGGCCGTATGACCATTTCTGGCCGCATAAGCATTTCTGGCCGCATGACCATTCCTGGCCGCATAAGCTTTTCTGGCCGCATGACCATTTTGAGCCGCATAAGCATTTTGAGCCGCATAAGGATTTTTGGAGCCGCATGAGCATTTTGAGCCGCATAAGGATTTTTGGAGCTGCATGAGCATTTTGAGCCGCATAAGAATTTTTTGAGCCGCATGAGCTAATTTTGGCTGATTTTGATTGTTTGATGCTCTTTTTGACTGTTTTCTGGCCCGAATTTCTCCTAGCTTCCAACATAAAAGTTGTAGATCTTTTTCTTGGCTTCAAGAATATGTTACCAACTATTTTATGCTAGTTATAGACTCGATCATGCTTAATACTAGTTGACTTTCATGCCTTGTCACGAATTGATCCGACTGTTACTTCGACTAATAATTGATCATGCGTTCCTAGTTGGAACTAAGAGACTGGCTAGTCGTCTTATTAAATTGAATGAATGAGACACGTTCATATTAATTATGAACTATTGTAATCGACTGGCTGATCCCGAATATCGACATACAGACACATGCAGGCTTCAATTTATTTATTTATTTATTTACTTATTTTACAAAAGCAGCATGTGTACTTTATGGTCAAGGCATGATTACTCCGTGGTTAGTTTTGATTGTTGCATTACGCTATGTAAGACCTGCAACCTAACCGCACTGGTATCGTTGTAGAGTTGTGCATATCGTATCCCGTACGAAAGTACTCATTTGAATGACCATGACCCACGGCATGGGATTTCACTTAACGTAGAGACTATTAAGTTAAATAAAATAATTACTGCATGGAGAGAATGGATTCCCGAGTTCTTATATGGCAGACCTCTTGGGACTAGTAGTGCCCGGCAGGCCGGTTGGTCCCCACAGATACTACAAATCTGCCACACGGGCAGGGAGCGGTATCTGGTTATATTATCTATTGTATATTGTATATTGATGACGGGCGTCCCGCTGGGACTCGTCTAATTCATGATTGGCGCAATTGATTGACTGGGTAAACTAGCCTTGCTTGCACATAGTAAGAACTGAGGAATCTCTATTGCATAATTCCAGAATAACTTAGAACTCACAGTAGCAAGCCGTAGTAGTTGAATGGCCGTTTAAATTAATTTGTTTGTGTACTGTATGTCCTCTGTTACCTAACTGAGATGATCAGAATGTCAGGACATGACGTGCCAACTTCTGTCCTTGTTTGGTTGGGAGGTTGGTTCGAAGTGTAGTGATACTATGTGAATCCCAGTAGAAAGCAGAGATCTATTTATCATATTTTCTCATTACTGGTTTTAATCCCTCATATCGTGCTTCCTTGCGGTACTTGCTGTTAGAGGTCTAACCTCTCTGGTTTTGCATGGCCAGATTTAGAGCCGGTCCCCGAGGATCCAGCTTACTTCTACCTCCACGATGGTCAACACTAGAGGAATGATCGCAGGAGGGCTCGAGTGGGTTTTCTTACTTCCCCGCTCGTTTTGTTAAATACTTTATACTTTGCCGTTTGGCACCGACATGTTAGTCGGATTGTCTTGTACCTACTTTTGCATAATTGTAACTAAGTCAGGCTGCAGCTGATAACAATTGTGTATACTGACTACATCATCTGGCTGTGTTTTGTAAAGCCAGATATCAAGAACATTTTGACTGAGCGTTTGGGACGTCTTACTGCTTTATCTCACATGTTCTCTATTTCTGTTTCTTGTTTGAATGATTGAGACAATAGATGTGAAGTGACCATAGGAGACTTTCATGTAGTATGTACCCCCTCGTCTTGTTAGACAGCATTGATCGTATTATACGGTATTTATCTACCCGTAATACGTAGCTGGCTGAGTCATTCCCCCGCTCTCCAGTATTCTGGTTCTGGGACGTGACAATTTTGGAGGATCTTGGGAGAGCCACCAGCACTTAGTCGAATTCTCATACAACAACAGTTATCAAGCCAGTATCCAGATGGCACCATTTGAGGCACTATATGGTAAGAAGTGTAGATCGCCACTAGCGTGGGATGATATCGGGGAGAGGAAGATGCTAGGCCCAGAATTGATTGTTTAGACGGTTGAAGTGGTTAAAGGAATTAGAGAGCGACTTCGAATTGCGCAGGATCGGCATCGTCATTGGGCGGACAAGCACCGTAGGCCGTTAGAGTTTTCTGTTGGAGACCACGTATTCTTGCGGATCTCACCTACCCGTAGGGTCATTAGATTTGGCGTTCGCGGGAAGTTGAGTCCGCGATACGTAGGACCATTCATTATCCTTGATAGGGTAGACGATGTTGCTTATCGTTTATCCCTTCCACCTTCGTTACGAGAGGTGCATGACGTGTTTCATGTATCTCAATTACGAAGGTATGTATCGGACCCCAGCCATATCCTTGATCATTCTGAGTTGGTTGTTGGTACCAACTTGTCTTATGAGGAGCAGCCGGTGTCCATTTTGGACCGAAGAGAGAAGATACTCAAGAACCGAACAATTAGCCTTGTCCGGGTAGCTTGGGGTCATCACTCATTAGGAGAGTCAACGTGGGAACGTGAGGACGATATTCGATCACGGTATCCACACCTGTTTGACTCACGAGGTATATTTCTCCCCGTGTACCTTGATTGTCTTAACCCCTCATGCTTGTCACCCCATGGATAGAACTACTTGATATCGTAGATTGTTAATGTAGATATGTTAATATAGATATGTTATCTGCTAGTTAAATATTGAAGAATGATTGCTTGCTCAAAGTTTCTTGTACCTCGGTTAGCTTAGTTTTGATATTTTCCTATCCTGCTTGGATTTGAAATTCCGAGGACGGAATTTTACTAAGGAGGGTAGAGATGTCACTTTCCGTTCCCAGAATACGTATTTTAATGCATGTACTGCTTTAATATATTTATTTAATATTTATCATGTATTGTCCTGCAGTTAAATCCCTTTAATTTCATGTTAATTAATTTTCTGCAATTTTATTTCTGTATTTTAATTCCTGCAATCTTAATTCTGTATTTTACTTTCTGCCTTGCTTTGGGTTCGGTTTGGTCTGGTTTAGCTTAGTTGGTTCATCTCAAACCCCCACCTACCACCACTCCTTCCATTTAAAGCCCATTCCCTTTCTCTCTCTTCATTACTTCACCATTAAGCTTCTTCTTCCTCTTAACTTCTCCTCCACCTACCCAGCTACCAGGCAAGTGCCAACTTGCTTCTTGATGGATCCCCGTTTTTATTGTTCCATCATCTTCCTTATTTGATTCTAAGTCTCTTTAGTACTTGGCGTTTTCAATTTCCATGGCTTATTTGTTGTAGATCTAAGTTTGATGCATTTTCGGATTTCTTAGGTTTTGATCTAGTAAACTTAGTTATCTTCAAGTTTTAATGGTTCCATGTTGTAGAGAATTTCGTTCTACCCCATTTTGACCTATGAAAGTTCAGATTTGGGCTTAGAATGAAGGATTTATGGAGCTTGGAAGCATGGCTTCCCATGGTTCTTTCTCTCGGACAATGGAGAAGAAGAACAGTTCTAGCCACGTAGCAAAGCTTGACCGCATGAGCCTTCATGCGGCAAGTCCCCTGGCCGCATGGGTATTTTGGCCGCATGAGTTCATTCTTTTGAGCCGCATGAGACTGATCTCAATTCCAGCCGCATGAGTTCATTCTTTTGAGCCGCATGAGACTGATCTCAATTCCAGCCGCATGAGTTCCTAGCTAGCCACATATGCATTTAGTCCCGTAGCCGCATGGCACTGATCATTCTCGGCCGCATGACGTTCCATGACCTCTCAGCCGCATATAGGGTTGCACTTATTCTTAGCCGCATGAATTTGGTTTTCCTTAGTCGCATATAGGCTTGTCCCATGTTCAACCGCATGGGCGCATGGCATTTTGAGCCGCATGGGCGCATGTCACTTCGAGCCACATGGGCGCATGTCATTTCGAGCCGCATGGGATTTGCTATCCCCTAGCCGCATGGAATTTCCCCTGGCCGCATGGTCTCATTTTAACCATAGCCGCATGAGACCCCCTTTAAGTTCTAGTCGCCTAAGGCTTGCAGGTTTTGGCCGCATGGGACTGCTAATTTTCCGGCCGCATGGAATCATCCTTGTCCGACCGCATGAGTTTAAATTTCCTTGGCCGCATGATTTTCTGGCCGCATGAACTCTGATTCTAAATACTTTCTTGGCTGATTCTTGTTCCAAATGGCATTGATTGACATTGATTGACATCTATTAACATTAATTGATTGCCTTGGCATTTATTAACAGGGATTATTGTTTGAACATTAAATAACATTATTGGTTATCTCGATTAATAATTGATCATGCGGAACTAAGAGGCTGGCTAGTCGTCTTATTGAAATGAATGAATGAGACACGTTCATATTAAGTATGAACTATTATAATCGATTGGCCGATCCCGAACATTGACATACAGGCACACATGCAGGCTTCAATTTATTTATTTATTTATTTATTTTCTACAAAAGAAGCATGTGTACTTTATGGTCAAGGCATGATTATTTCGTGGTTAGTTTGGATTGTTGCATTACGCTATGTAAGACCAAAAACCTAACCGCACGGGTATCGTTGTAGAGTTGTGCATATCGTACCCCGTACGAAAGTACTCATTTGAATGACCATGATCCACGGCATGAGATTTCACTTAACGTAGAAACTATTAAGTTAAATAAAAATAATGATTGCATGGAGAGAATGGATTCCCGAGTTCTTACATGGCAGCCCTCTTGGGACTAGTAGTGCCCGACAGGCCGGTTGGTCCCCACAGATACTGCAAATCTGTCACACGGGCAGGGAGCGGTATCTGGTTATATTATCTATTGTATATTGTATATTGATGACGGACGTCCCGCTGGGACTCGTCTAATTCATGATTGACGCAATTGATTGACTGGATAAACTAGCCTTGCTTGCACATAGTAAGAACTGAGGAATTCCTATTGAATTCGGCAGTCACGAGCGGCTCTACTTTCCCTCGATTAAGGTCTTTGTAAATCTAGATTGATTCTTCCAACTCATCCAACACATGTTCAAGATAAGCGGCCTAAGCCTCATCACCTTGATCTCGGATGCCGCCGATCAGATAGGAAGTTGGACTTCTGACCGTATTGAAACCAACATTTTCTTTCTCCATTATCCTTTTTACTAAAGGTCCTAATGAAGTGAAGAAGAAATTGGTGAAGGAACCAACTACAAATTTGTTGGTAGCCACTGCACTAGGTGTGGCAGCTACTCCTATAGAAGCTTCAGCAGTGGATACCTGTAGTGCCCCGCTCCGCGAAGGCACTAGATAAACAGAAAGATCGGATTGCTGGCTCTGCAACAGAAGACGATTAATCTGGGTGAGTGGACGAAGTCTCATTTGCTGATTCGCTTGCGCCTTAAGAATCTGAGTTTTTGATTGAATGCTTTTGTTAATAACAAGACTGTAATCTTGAGTATGCTTAAAAGAGAACCTGCCCCTGTCTGCTAAGAAAAGAGATCTGTATCCTGCTTGAAAAGAAGATGGAATTGTTTATGACTTGCTCGATATATGCATGATTCATTTGATATCGCATGCGCATTGGGGAATCCACTTAGTGACGAGCTGAACCCTAGAGAGTCACAGCGGCTAGCGACAAGCTGAACCCATGAGAGTCACAGCGGTTAGCGACGAGCTGAACCCAAGAGCGTCACAGCGGCTAGCGACGAGCTGAACCCATGCGAGTCACAGCGGTTAGCGACGAGCTGAACCCGTGGGAGGCACAGCGGCTAAGATGGAAATGATCGTGGCTTTTCAAAGATGTGTTTTCAAAAGAATGTAAACTGACTAATGCATTCATGAAATGAATCTAGGTAAAGAGTAGCAAGATCACATCACAAGAAAATGTTTTCTCACTAAATGAACAGTGATCGTTTCAGAAAAATGTAGCTTCTTTGTTCACAATTCACCAGTATGCTGATATACTGACCCATCATCAGTCTGCATGCAGGTGCACTATGCATCGAGAAGGATAGTCCGAAGCGATAGCCCGTGCCTCATCCTCAGGAGCCAGAAATCAGAAGAGATGCCAAGAGATGACATCTGTACAAGAGTTTAGTTTTGTATATAAAAGGATGTAATGTATGGGAACGGGATCATTGTAATCTGTAAAGTTCTGAGAGAATGTAATATTGTATCAGAGAGAATCGAGAGCTTGTAATCTGTTCAAATAAAATCAATAAAGAGAAATGTTCTTGTTACCATTGTGTTCAATACTTGTATTCTGAAATATGTCCGCTGCTGCTTCAATTATCTGCGATACGTTCCGCTGCGTATTGTCAAACTTGTCTATCTTGTCTTGTTTCAGGTCTTGGCCTTGTGCAAGCGCAACTTAGGCTTGCACGGCATCACGCCTTAGCGAGGACGAACGGTCCCAAAGAGCCCGAAGCGAGGACGAAAAGGACTCTGCGGGATCGGGGCGTGACAGAATGGTATCAGAGCAACACGATCCTCTGGCCAATTTTGATTCAATTGAATTTGTACATGTCTTCTGATTGAAATTCTGTTGCCTACTCGATATCAATAATGAGATGAACGTTCCATACAAAAAGTCCGTAAATATTTTATGATGGTGAAGGATGAGGACTATCGCTGCTAAGGATATCGTAAGTTTCTCCTTAAGTTTCGAGGACGAAACTTCTTTTCGGTGGGTAATTATGTAGTGCCCCGCTCCGCGAAGGCACTAGATAAACAGAAAGATCGGATTGCTGGCTCTGCAACAGAAGACGATTAATCTGGGTGAGTGGACGAAGTCTCATTTGCTGATTCGCTTGCGCCTTAAGAATCTGAGTTTTTGATTGAATGCTTTTGTTAATAACAAGACTGTAATCTTGAGTATGCTTAAAAGAGAACCTGCCCCTGTCTGCTAAGAAAAGAGATCTGTATCCTGCTTGAAAAGAAGATGGAATTGTTTATGACTTGCTCGATATATGCATGATTCATTTGATATCGCATGCGCATTGGGGAATCCACTTAGTGACGAGCTGAACCCTAGAGAGTCACAGCGGCTAGCGACAAGCTGAACCCATGAGAGTCACAGCGGTTAGCGACGAGCTGAACCCAAGAGCGTCACAGCGGCTAGCGACGAGCTGAACCCATGCGAGTCACAGCGGTTAGCGACGAGCTGAACCCGTGGGAGGCACAGCGGCTAAGATGGAAATGATCGTGGCTTTTCAAAGATGTGTTTTCAAAAGAATGTAAACTGACTAATGCATTCATGAAATGAATCTAGGTAAAGAGTAGCAAGATCACATCACAAGAAAATGTTTTCTCACTAAATGAACAGTGATCGTTTCAGAAAAATGTAGCTTCTTTGTTCACAATTCACCAGTATGCTGATATACTGACCCATCATCAGTCTGCATGCAGGTGCACTATGCATCGAGAAGGATAGTCCGAAGCGATAGCCCGTGCCTCATCCTCAGGAGCCAGAAATCAGAAGAGATGCCAAGAGATGACATCTGTACAAGAGTTTAGTTTTGTATATAAAAGGATGTAATGTATGGGAACGGGATCATTGTAATCTGTAAAGTTCTGAGAGAATGTAATATTGTATCAGAGAGAATCGAGAGCTTGTAATCTGTTCAAATAAAATCAATAAAGAGAAATGTTCTTGTTACCATTGTGTTCAATACTTGTATTCTGAAATATGTCCGCTGCTGCTTCAATTATCTGCGATACGTTCCGCTGCGTATTGTCAAACTTGTCTATCTTGTCTTGTTTCAGGTCTTGGCCTTGTGCAAGCGCAACTTAGGCTTGCACGGCATCACGCCTTAGCGAGGACGAACGGTCCCAAAGAGCCCGAAGCGAGGACGAAAAGGACTCTGCGGGATCGGGGCGTGACAATACCTGCGAAGGTGGAAGTTCAGCATCTCGAACATTGGCCGTAGCCTCTTTTGACATGGGAACCATGGTGGAGCTGGTTGCCCCTCTCGGATGTTCTTCTGCAAAATCAAATGAACATCATCAGTTTGCTGTCACTAAGAACAATAAAAAAAGATCAAAATGAAGGCAACTTACCAACGCTTGGTTTGGTGACAAGATTGTCATTTAGTGAAACAGGCTGGAGCCTCGCGGAAGTAGTTTCAGACATTAGTGCCTGACTACTTCCCGCTTCGGAGCCACCTAATAGATGACGGCTGCCACTGGCTATCACCTCTGTTTGGACCATGTCAGTGCATACCGAAAGAACTGTAGGAGGTTGGATTTCTGCATGGATGAAGGTTAAAACATCAGTCATTTGATCTATAAATGAAGATTATCAAAATCAATCAATACCTCTTTGATCGGTGACAATAGCATCTCCCGGTGCTACTTTATTAGCAGCATTCTTCTCATGTGATGCTTGGTCAGCAGCATCCTCTTCCGAAATTATGTTGTCATTAACATCCTCTGCCGATGTTTCCTCGTCATCTGCTGCCTCTTCTTGTGCTTCCTCATCATCAGTTGCATCGACTGGATCTATGTCATGGAAGCCAAAGTCACATCCATCCAGAGCTTCGATCATTAGTCGATCTTCCTCAGACGCGAACTTGGTGTAACTAGAGGATCAGCTGCTCTCATTTCAAGTATAGGAGGCGGCACTACTTCAAGAGACAATTCTGACTCATTGATCATAGTCAGAGCTGCAGTCCTTTCTCATGCTTCCGTAGCCTCATCTCTCGTCTCTGCAGTCTCTCCGCCTGCAGTTCCTTCTTGTGTATCTATCAGCTTTCCAGGCTCAGGAGGAAGTGTAGGAGAAGACATCCTAACCCCAGCGGTAGCACTAGCCAAGACCGATGTGCGGAGGGGTATCGGGAGAGTGTTTGCTTTCTTTCTGAAAGATTTTTTCTTCCTACGTAGAGGCTCTTCAGGACTCTCTACGTCTACAGCTTGTGTCTGTCTTTGGATTGAGGTGGGAGTCGTCGCTTCCTCTCTGTGAGCTGACTCAGCCTGTTGTCGAGACTGTGATCGGGTAGTGACCCTTTCTGAAGAGTCAATGGCGGTTTTCTTCTTAGAGACAAGAGAAGATGGTTCTCCTGCCTTTCTTTTCTTCTCCTTGATTGGAGATTTTACAACCTTTAAAGAAACCCGTAGCGGTTCATAGACTTCTTCAGGGAAATTGGCCTCTCTTGAAGCCTCTAAAGGCGCATCAGCATGTTCATGTTCTTCATCATTTTCGGGAGGTAGCAGAACAGGTGCCCCTTTTCTAAAACGGGTCACCGTCGCAAAGCTGTCCGTCAAATTAAAATTTTCAGCAAAAGTATTTGTTGACGTATAGAAGATTGAGTAAGTGTACAGCATGCGCGGGCCTCGGTCGTTCTTTGTGGGCATAGAGAATATTGTCTTGGTATCCCGGGCGTTGTAATAGGCCCAAGCACGGGCTCCACCAATCAAGTAACCTTTTCCCTGTAAGCATGTCATGGCATTGCCCACATAGAATTGGTCGTAGCCGAATTGACGTACAAAACGACTTGGAAGATAAGGTTCAAGATAACACTCGTCTTCGAATCGATATACTAGATGCGATGGCCGAATCATTCTCAGCCAGTCAAAGGCTGTATGGCCCAAAGGCGGCATTCTCACCGAGTCGACGAGGTTCGTTGACATATATTCGTAACCAGCTGGAGGGGAAACACAGTAAAAGTTCCATCCCTTGCCGAGATTCAGAGCTCGCCGGCAGTCCTTCAAAGTAGTATAAACCCACTTGCATCCGGAGTATCTTCTTAAGAAACTGCCGCTTATCGCCCCCATAGCAGGGTTCATCAGAGAAGGATCGTGTAGAATCAGCCATCCAAATAAATAAGTATACGGCAGTTCTAGCCAAGGGAAATGTCCATTTTTGCCCTTTCCTCGGATCATTGAGTCAACAAAGAGACGAAGTCCGGCGTTCATCCTGCACGTCATTGCTGATAACAAATCCATCCGGTAGCCAAAAACTAGACGCACGGCAGTAAACAATACACCGCGATGGAAGCGGTCAACTGCACTGGCCCCGGAAACAATATATCGTCGAAGCCAGTAAGTAAGAAAACCTGCCAGTTGGGCTTCTTTCGACATGGGCCTGTAACCCATCCTCATAAAGCTCTCGATGATGTCTCCTTCCTTGAAAGGAGGGTACTGAAGATCATCTTCGATCTTGATGTCCATTTCCTTGTGTATCTCCATCAACTCTATCACCTCGCTATTGCTAAACGGTTTGAAGAAGTTGGGGTTACAGTTCTCATGTTCCTTAGTTTTATTCTCAATAATGTGGTTAAGAAAAAGATACGGCAACCACTTGGTTGAATAGCAAGTGCCGGCCGTGCCACTCTTGTAATACAGAGAACAAATCTTATAATGGCATAGTAGCTCTTCGAAGACAGCTATCATGTTGGCATTCTCCTTGTGTAGGTTGTCCAATACGTCATTTGTCGGGACGAACTCTTCGTATGGGATATCCTCCATCGGCAGATTAGAGATGTATTTCATTTCATGCAAGGCTAAGCGGATTTTCCCGTGCGGCGTTATGAAGGTCCCGGTTCTGTAATTATATCTTTCCGCCAACACAAGAAATAAATATGGATTAGGGGGAAACCCATAGACAGTGGCGTACACTGCCTGATACAAGTCAATTTCTTTGACCTGACTCTCAAATTGGACCAATATCCAATTGGCCACGCAGATCCATCTTTTATTCTCCGGGTTCACAAGACCTGTCAACTGCATATCATGGTCCGGATATCTCCCTTCTATCTTAGCAAACTCATTTGTAAATATTGGGGTCCTCGCTGGCAACAACAGGAAAGAATCTTTCGGTGGGATGCAACCGGGTTTTAGTCTTCGGAGCAAAGAGCAATGTCGTTCAGAAGAGCTGTAGAATATATCTTTATTGTCTGGCCCTTTCTTAACATAGATGTTACCCACTCGGGCCTGCTGCAGTGGAGTTATGTCCCACTCCATCTTTCTGGGATAGCTCGCAAAAGCGTATCTGGACAGAGGAAGACATCTTGAGATCTCTGTCAGATATATTATTTTCTCGCCCCTTCGGAAGATTCTCTGTTCCATACGAGGCCTCAGCTGTAAATTCTTATCAAAAGCCTTACCGAACAAAAATAGAGGTTTCTTGTGTGTGACAGTATCAGCGGTCTGTAGAGGTTGCCCGTTTATCAGACATAATAAGGTCTCATTATCTTGTGCAATCAAGACAGCATGTCGAGATGATGGTAAAGCATACTGAGGAAAGGAAACATGTGAAAGATCTTCCTTGAACTCTGACTCGGACAGAGTTCCTGCAAGAACCTCGTAGTTTGGGTCTTCTCTGAGGTTAATTGCATTGATGAAGAGACAAATATCAGTATGTGCAAAAGAAATTAAAAAGTTCTTCAATGAATTTCATACACAATTCATCCAATTGTGCTGTGTGCATAATCTATCTGATTGCGCCAGCACAGCCTAGTTGCGCAAAACATCCGATTGCGCCAGCACAACCTAGTTGTGCAAAACATCAGATTGCGCATTGATGCACAAATCGACAGATTGTGCTAAACACTCTGTCAGCGCTCTCCAACCGATTGCGCAAGAACACAGTTTTTATAAAAATAAAAACTGTTGTACATGCAGCCAAAACCCTAAACAGGGTGGCGCAAGTGGTTGAAAATACCATCAATCTCTAAAAAGAGAGACATGAAGGTTCAAAATCATCAAAAACCCTAAAAAGGGTTTCGATCATTGTCCATCATTTACCTTGAAGAGCGGGGTGGCCTGTCTCATGACGAGATACTCGCGGTACAATACGAGTCGAAGGTTCGGCAGGAGCTTTTCCCTTCTCAGCGGCTGAACGTTTAGGCGCCATGGGTGTCGGCGACGAGAGGAGGAAGAAGAAGTCGGAGTAGGAGAACAAATGCTCAAATGATCGGAGGAGTTTTTCTCTTGAGGATTCAAAAGCAAGTAAAGCTTAAAAGAACGAAGGACGAAACTATTTATAGTTTCTCACAGAAACCTAACAGTCACCTCCGATTGCGTCGAAAAAATCGGAACTAATTCCTCCAAACGCGCAGGCCTAAGCGCAACTTGATTTCAAATTTAAAATTAAAAGTATTTCGAAACTTTGAATATTTTCAAAATTCAAAAACTTTGAAGGGGATCTTGTAAGTCCTAAAAATCAAGTTGCACCCATCAAATAGTGCACAGAAGTCCAAACTGCGGATCCATCAATGAACAGCGCTAACATGAACAGTGCCAAAAATCAATCGCATGAGACTAAACCGCGCCACAGCCCGAGCGCGCTATGCTGACGTAGCAAAGCCATCATTACCTGACAAGAAAATCAAATCTACTGACAGCCTGACAGCCCGAAAAGCGAGGAGTCTGCTCGTTTCCCGTGCCGCACCGCATTCTAGGACAGTTGTCTAAATCCTAGCGTGGTCCAGCTGTCAAACCCCAGCGCGGTCCAGCTGTCTAAATCCTAGCGCGATCCAGCTGTCCAAATCCCAGCGCAATCCATTGACCAGAGCTGAGCGCAGTCTGAAGCTAGTACTATTCAAGTGGCGCGATCCATCAAGCTTTTTGAAGATAACTGACATTTATTACGTGGCTTACATGCCATCAATTGCTCGACACGTGGCAACCGTCTGTACACGACCAAGCGTATTTTGATCAAACAATGCCACGCATCTAAATACAGTTAGCCCACGATCGAGCAACTGCCTAAAAGCCAGCGCAGTTTACAGTCTGCGCAGTCTGTCACTGGCGCAGTCCATTGTGCGCAATCCAGAATAACTATAAAACAGTTATTTCTAGAACTTTATAAATAGAGTTTCAAGTTCTTCATTAAAGATATCAGATCATTTTTGGAGATCATCAGAGAACAGAAGTTCTTGTCCAAGTGCTGCTGCATTCTTCAGAGGCTATCGTCTTCAAAGTTCACATAGTCCAAGGGATAAAACGATCGTCTTCATATCGGATTCCTAAAGTTGTACTTTTTCAGAATTTATTGTACTTTTGTACAATTCTTTAAAGTTTGTGAAATAACAAGGATTTTGTTTTTGCAAACAACCACCTTAAACATGAACAAGATCTTTTATCTAACCGTACAACATACGTTCTACTCGATGCACGGTCTAATATTTCAAACAAATGACCATCAATTCGTAATATTTGAAGTTAATGTCTATCGTTGGTAATAGATGTCATAGTCTTCAACATCTTTGGACAATAACTCGTGTCTAAATTCCTAGCGTGATTTCTATTTTTGTCATGAAGTGTAATAATCTTGGCTCTAATACCATCGAGAAGTGTAGTTATTGGTTTATCACGTAAGCTCTTAATCCAATTGTTAAAACATTCAGCAAGATTAAAAATGTTAATATCTAATCTAGGACAAGGAGCATATGCTGTAATCCAATGTGCAAAATAATGATTTTTATCATTTGTACCAACAAGCCAATTGTACATCGTCATGTTCTCAGCTTTAATTATTTCAAACAAGTACTGTGCATCTGTTTGATTATACGATCTAGCAAGCGAGTCTAACAGTCGATGAAACTTTTTTCCTTCATAATAGACTTCATATTCTGCTTAAAATGTTGAATGCAAAAAAAAATGAGGCGATTCTGGAAAAATATCTCGCATAGCGTGTATTAATCCTTTTTATTTATCAGATATAAATGATATTCTACTCCAATCATTAATATAACTTTCAAATGATATTCTAACAACATTAAAAAACCAAGACCAAGAATCAGTATTTTCACCTTCAGCAACAGCATAAGCAATAAGATACAGTTGATAATTAGGATCATGAGCACAAGCATTAAATAAAATACCTTGATATTTGGATGAAAGAAAAGTGGCATCAGTGCTAATAACAGGTAAACAGCCCCTTAAAAATCCATCAATGCATGCTTTGAAGCAAATAAACATTCTCTCAAATTTGTTGCTTTCGGAAGTCTTAAGAAAACACCGACTACCTGGATTCGACTCCATAATTCTAAAACCATATTTCTCAAGGCCAGCATATGCCTCAACATAACTACCATTTATTTCACGTAATGCCAACTCCCGGGCTCTCCATGCTTTAGAGTATGTAATATGTATCGATGTTCCCTGAATATATCTTTCACAATTTGTGACGCACTGTATGACTGATTATCTCTAATTACATCAACTATTCTAGTCTTAACCCATGCAGCGGTAGCTAGTCGATGACGTCCTGACGTAAGTCACACATACAAGAATGACGACTTTCTAGTGTACAAACTTTAACTATTTGTCCTTTTCCTATTGATTTGGCATATACTCTCCAATTATAATTTGGTTGATCACAAGTATATATAATTCTATGAGAATTATTCATAGCACTAGCTGAACAACTAAAATTATGCTGAATTGCTAAACTACTTACAAAACTTCTAAATGTTGAACGGCTGTCGAATGTTTGTCCTATAAAAAACTCAGAAGTGTTAGAATTTTTATTATCATCATCATCATCTAGTAAGGGAGCAATTGCCTGAGAAGAAGAACTAGCACCCGTGTTAACATGTTGATAATTAGAAACAAATTCATCATTAGTTCTATTAGCAAATGATGATACCTGAGTAACATATAAACTAATATATGGTGATTGTGAATTAATCTCAAGAATAAAATTCCATGCTTCTTCACCATCTATCAATAAACATGTGGAACCAAATACAGACTTTAAAATAAATTGATAATTAATAGAAAAATGTGCTAAAATTAAATTGCGTAAGTTTTCTAAAGTAATATGGCGATAAGTTATAAAAAATTGGGTATAAAAAATTGGGTGTCACCTCCTTCGTAAGTTAACCCATTTACTCTACCACCATGTGAGCATACTATTTTAATATTATGATCCATGCGAAAGAAGAAGTAGTTTGACAATGTTTAGCTAATAGAGAGCGAGAGCTTGTAAGAGGAAGAGACTAGCTTCTGTGAGGAGTTGGAGCTTTCAAGCTAGCTTTCGTGAAGAGTTGGTGCTTCCAAGCTTCAAAGAAGTGCTTCTGTGAGAGATATGAGAGAAAGAGAGAGTTGAAATGTAGAGAAAGAGAGAGTTGCAATGTGTTTGTGTAGTAGAGAGAGAGTTGAGGATTGCAATAAATAGGAAGAGAAAAAAGACGTTAAAATGTAGCCGTTGAAATGTAGCCGTTGATGTAGCCGTTGGCAGTTGTTAGTGTGTCAGCGTGCAGACATGGCACGCGCTACGGCCAGTGGCGCCTTCTCTTCCTAGTTGCGCGCGCGCGCCATCATTGATGGCTGATCCTAGGTACGCGCCATCGTTGATGGCGCTTCCTAGTGACCTAGTGGAGCACGCCATCGTTGATGGCTCTTCCAAGTTGTCATAGTTTCGCGCGCCATCGTTGATGGCTCTTCCTAGTCGCACGCGCCATCACCTATGGCTCTTCCTAGCGCGCGCCATGGAAATTGTCGTTTCATTACCCAAAATACAAATACCCAAAACTTGTTACTTTTTTTATAATTTCGTTAAATTTCTTTACTCTATATGAAATTTATAGTATCTTTTTAAAATATTTGCTACATAATGTGGAGATTACATGAGAGAGGTCTCCTTCAAGTTTCTGTGACCCATGGAAAAATGTAATAGTAGTCGAGTTCCAGCCAAGCTTAGCACCTCTATGAGCCAGCTCTAACTATAAATGCAGAGATAAATGTCCGCTACCAGAACCTTCCACGGCTCGACTTGGAGAAAGACTTGGAGAAAGGACACATCAAAATAATAATAATATAAAGCCTCAACTGGTTTTGCTTTCAAAACTCAAACTCATGTACTTCTGAAACAATGCCTTTACCATTTCACACACAAAAAATGGGCTAATTACCATCTAGACCGTGAATTTTATACCAGTTTAGAGTTTAAGTACTAATATGCCAAATTGGAAAGTTTGGATTTTCGGATTTTTATTTTTGGTTTCCTTATTTCCATTATAAGAGCAACAACCAAGCTGGAAAGGAGGGTATAACGGTAAATTCCCAGCACACAGCACATTGATGCAAGTCATCAACCATTCATACAATGAATCATATAGTACTTAAAAGTTCTTCATTCAAATTTCAAATTTGAGATAACCATTACAAAATAAATGAAAACCATTCATACAATGAATCATATAGTACTAAATGTTCTTCATTCAATTTCAAATTTGAGATACCATCACAAAATAAATGAAAACCATTCATACAATGAATGGTATAGTACTAAAAGTTCTTCATTCAATTTCAAATTTGGGATACCATCACAAAATAAATAAAAAGATATTCAGGTTTAATCATCATCATCATCATCATTTTAGGTAAAATAAGGAATAAAGACAGTAAAAAATGACAATTTTTCAATATATCAAGAAATGTTATAATTAAGCTTTTTTTTTTTTAAAGCATTGTATAAATTAAAGGTTACGCAAATGATACCGTCAGACCTCGGCTGCCCTGTCGACCTCGTTCCCTATCAGCAGGGGGAGGCAACGTGGCTACTGTCCCAACCTCATCGTCCCCCATCAGCACCACCGCGGCCTCGGCCTCTATCGGCAGCGCCGTGGCCGCGCTCTCGGCCTCGTCATCCGTCGGCGGCACGGGATAGTTCCTCGAGAAGCAAGCGTCGCAGAACGCCGGCGCCTCGTCCCCGAGCAGCCTCCTGAGGCTGTCCAGCGACAGGAACGCCAGCGAGTCGCACCCGATCTCCCTCCTCAGCCCCTCCGCGTCCAGCCGGTTGGAAATCAGCTCCTCCGAGCTGGGCGTGTCGACGCCGTAGTAGCACGAGCCGACGATCGGGGGGCACGCGATCCTCATGTGCACCTCCCTCGCCCCGGCATTCCTGATCAGCCTCACGATCTTGGACGAGGTCGTCCCGCGGACGATCGAGTCGTCGACGACGACGACCACCCTGCCCTCGAGGATCCCGCGCACGGGCGCGAGCTTGAGCTTGACCGCGAGGTCGCGGAGCTCCTGCGACGGCTGGATGAAGGTCCTCGTGGCGTAGTGCGACCGGATGAGGCCCTGCTGGAACGGGACCCCGGACTGATTCGCGAACCCGAGCGCGGCGAAGAACCCCGAGTCGGGGACGGGGATGACGACGTCTGCGCCGGGCACGGGCGACTCGGCCGCGAGGGTGCGGCCGAAGGCCTCCCGGGAGGAGTGCACGGCGCGGCCGAAGACGATCGAGTTGGGGAGGGCGAAGTAGATGTGCTCGAAGATGCAGGCCTTGCGCGGGCGCGGCGGCGTCAGGCAGAGGGTGCTGATGGCGTTGTTGTTGTTCCCGTCGACCTCGACGATCTCGCCCGGGTGGACCTCGCGGAGGTAGTCGGCGTCGACGAGGTCGAGAGCGCATGTCTCGGAGGCGAAGACGAGGGCGCCGTTGGCGCGGCGGCGGCCCATGACGAGGGGGCGGAAGCCGTGGGGGTCGCGGACGGCGAAGAGCTTGTTGTCGTGGGTGAGGAAGAGGAGGGAGTAGGCGCCGCGGAGGGAGTGGCAGGCGTCGACGAGGCGGGCGACGAAGGGGCGGGCCTTGGAGTGGGCGAGGAGGTGGAGGACGACCTCGGTGTCGGAGGAGGTGTTGAAGATGGAGCCGGAGGACTCCAGGCGGGAGCGGAGGGAGGAGTAGTTGACGATGTTGCCGTTGTGGGCGACGGCGAGGTGGCCGAAGCGGTAGCCGGCGGTGAGGGGCTGGACGTTGAGGGGGGAGGAGGCGGCGCCGGAGGTGGAGTAGCGGACGTGGCCGATGGAGGAGGGGCCGGGGAGGGAGGAGAGGGCGGAGGGGTCGCGGAAGACGTCGGAGACGAGGCCGAGGCCGGTGTGGGAGCGGAGGAGGCCCGAGTGGGAGGAGGCGATGCCGGCGCCCTCCTGGCCGCGGTGCTGGAGGGCGTGGAGGGCGAGGCAGGCGATGCGGGCGGAGTCCGGGTCGCCGATGATGCCGACGACGCCGCACTCCTCCCGCGGCTTGTCGGAGTCGACATCGATCTCTTCTTCTTCTTGGTGGTGGGGATAGTAGGAGCTGGAGATTCTGGTGAGACGAGGAGCCGGTCGTGGTGATGATAAAGACTTGAGCTTTATGGAGGATTTTAGAGGGGGTTTGAAGGGGAGGAAGGATTGGGAAAGGGAGAGAGGTTGGGGGTGGTGGTGGTGGTAGCGGCGGTAGAGGGAAACGGTGGTTCCGGCGGCGGCGGCGGCGGCAGAGGTTCCGGCCATGGCTGGTGGGAGAGGGATGGGGATGGAGAGGAGTTGGTTCTTGGGGTTTTTATAGATGGTTTTTATAGAGGAGAAGACCAAGATTTGTCTCCGACTCCTAGTTGGCTTCGAATTGCGTCCACGATGGGTCCCGCAAGGGAATCTGTGCCAAAAAAAGTGGCGGATTCTGGTCGCAGATTCTTCTCGTTTGTATTTATATATTTAAATAAAAATATATTATATATTCGTGTTTTAGAAACTGGAACTAGAGGTGAGCATTCGGTTTATTCGGTTTAAACCGAACCGAATAACCTAAAATCGAATTGGACCGAAACCGAATAAGCAAAACCAAAACCGAACCGAATTGGCCCAAAACCGAATCAAACTGAACCGAATTAGATCGGTTCGGTTTTCGGTTTATTCAGTTTATTCATATTTTTTTGATTTTTTTGAGCTTTTTTTTTAATATATATAGTAACTAAATATACATAGACGTATTTAGTATATACATATATATATTTAGTATATACCTATATATATTAATACTTATATATATAGTACACACGTACACACACACACATATATATATAAATTAATTAATTAAATTTTCTTATTCGGTTTTCGGTTTTGGACCGAAACCGAAACCCAAAACCGAAACCGAATAAGAAAATTTAGTATTTTCAAAACCGAAACCGAACCGAATTTTTTTAAAACCGAACCGAACCTCTTATTCGGTTCGGTTCGGTTTTTGGTCCAAAACCGAATAATGCTCACCCCTAACTGGAACTATAGCTCTCTTTCGAATCCGATTGATTGAAGGAGAGATTCTATTCGGTGTGGAAAAAAATCATTTCGATTTTAGTTTTGAACATATTAAAAAATTTATTCAATTTCGTTCCAAAATTAAAAATCGAATAAATTTATATAATTATATAAATGCTCTTAATTTTATACATATGTTGTTGTTGCTAAAATGAATATATTTTAAAAGAAATAATTCTATTTATGTATTTTGAAATTAAATTTGATAATTTAATAACTCTAATTTTGGACGTCTATATAATAAATATTTGTATAAAAATTATAATCTTTATTATCATTTAACCACGACTTCAACGTTGGACTCTACCAATTATACAATATAAATAATCTAATTGAACAAATCGAATAACCTAATTGATATTTGGTTCGAATTTGATTTCGTTTTGACTAATTTTTGTTCGATTTTCATTTTAGATTTTTAAATTTTTGGTTTTTGTTCGATTTGGACTTTTTCGATTCCGTCTAAACCGAATAAACTGCTCACCCCTACGGATCGGTCATCGTTCTTTTCTTTCAAAAAAAAAAAAAAAAACCTGCAAATAATTATTTTATGAAAAACAATGAACCATTTTCCAATTTAATACAAAATCGATGAGCGCGAGCGCTATACCCAATTTTAGGGAGTTGTGCCGGAGCAAGAAGTGCGTGCTCGTGTCCTATGATCCTATCACGACTTTATCTCGAATTTTCGGGATAGGTTATTGTGAATCATTTTTGTCTTTTCTTAAAATTTAATCCATGCGAGGCTTCTCTCTATTCCTACCAGGCAAAATCCTATGAATAATCTCTATTCCTATAGGCAATATCCTATAAAAAAAAAATTTGCTGTAAAATACTCAATTTTATTTAAATTACGCATACGATAACAACTATCTGAAAATTATAAGTAAAAAAAAAAAAATTGTCAAACAAACATTTAGTTTTTTTTTACATGCTTTGGTTTGGTTTAGTTTATTTGCTATAATAATGTAGTTGGTTTGTTTGGGTTTTTATTTTTTATTTTTGTTTTTATTGTTGTCTTGATTTATGTAAAAAAAATCTACTCGTGTTTCTTTTTAGATAATAATAAATTATCTATTAGTGATATAAAAAAGATAATTTTGTGTATAGATAATAATAAATTATCTATTAGTGATATCAGAAATTACAGTATGAATAAAAATAATTTTAAATTTTAAATTTTAAATCTGAAATCTAAATGTTATCCAAAGTTAGTTTGTTATCATCCAAATTATCTACATGTTATTTAGTAAAAGCATATATATATATATATATATATATATATATATATATATATATATATATATATAGAGAGAGAGAGAGAGAGAGAGAGAGAGAGAGAGAGAGAGAGAGAGAGAATTTTAATATTTAAATTATATTTTGTTATATATATAAAATTATCTATTTGTTATATATATTTCTATAGATAATATCAAATTTTCTGCACATGATAATAAATTATATATTTTCTATCTATCTAATATTATGTGAAAAGAAACACAAATAAATATATTTTTCACGTAAACCAAAACAACAATAAAAATAAAAATCCAAACAAACCAACTACATTATTACACCAAACCAACTAAACCAAACCAAAGTATGTAAGAAAAAAAAAAATGTTTGATTTTCGCTAGATGGTCTGGTAGAAATTGGACATGTCAAATTTTCTGTATCCTATATTATTTCCTCCTCATTACTGGTGGTTGTTATCCAAGCATTTATTAGTTGTTCAATGCATCTCCATTGTAGATAAAATTTATATTTTTATTCAACTTAAATACCTTTGACTGTTTCGATTGTTAACTTATGTTTTTATAGCACTGTCAATTTTTTTACCATTTCTATGTATATTTAGAACTTTGCCAAAATTTTAGCAATCATGTCATAAAATTTAAATTTTGAACAAATTTGTTTGGACAAAAAAATAACTAGAATAAAAATATGTATGTCTATCTTTTGATTAAAAAAATATATGACTAGAACAAAAATAATTTTAGAATGATACGATCATACGATGAAGTTGAACAAATTAATTAAAAATAGTACTTTTTAAAAAGAATTATAGAAAGATATTTATCATCCTATGTTTAGTAAAGATATTATTATAATCTTTTTATTGAAAAATAATAAAATTAGTAAAGATATGACTAAGCGTAGCAATATTAATCTTAACTTTACATGTTTTTGCAGTAGGACAAAAATAAAATACTAATTTTGAAGAGTAGTTGGGTATGCATAGACTGCTAAAATTTTGGCAGTCCTAATAATGCTTAGGACTACCAAAATTTTGACAATGCTAATATAGAGAACTCTATGTAGGACTTGTTGGAGTTTTGGCCTTTCCTTTAGAAACTTTAGTCCCACATCGGATAGGCCCAAGAGTTTGTATCTCTATATATTAGCTTTGATATTAGTGGAGATGCACATGTGGTGTGGAGGTGCACATGGGCTTGCCATGTGGGGTTATTTTTTTAATGGGAAAAAAAGGCTAAAATCAACAATAAAAGCATTCATGCTTTTTGCACTTGGGAAATTTATTTCCATAGGGGCTAAGCCCCCTACCGGACTCGGGCTCATGGGCTCATGAGGCGTAATGTGGCATTTTGTTGGCGCACTTTGCACTTAGCACGTCAGCATCGTCGCTAGGTGCATAGTGCGCTTTAGTTGCGCTCGTTGTGCGAGCCACTTGCGCAGCCACGTTGCGCAAGCCCACTTGCGCTGCCCAGTTGCGCAAGCCCAGGTGCGCATGCTGTAGTGCCCCGTCCCGCAAAGTCAATCGGAGGAATCGAAACGCCCACGGCGTTCGGCCTTAGCCTTGCAACGGCTTGCTCGGAGACATCGCTCAGGTGGGGTAGTTTCGGTAAACTCTCCTCATCTTTGCCTTCACATAATAAATCGTGTTTTCAACTTGCACAAGTTAGGCTTGATAATAAAAGCTACGCATCCACATAGCTAAGGGAATAATCCCGACGGTTTGAATCGAGTTAGAACATGGAAAACGTCCCACTATCGGCTTAGAGTTGGTGCACGGCGTGCTTTGAAAATGACACTCGGTCCTTCGTCCCGTGGCTTGGGAGAAGGAAAGTTGGTCTTCGGTGCAAAAGCTGAGAGTTCGCCTAAGTCATAGGCGTCGCCCGCACAAATGCTTGTTAAAGCATGCTCGGTCCTGTCCCGCAAGGCTTGGCATAGCCTTTGCTCGTCCCTTGGGTTATGTTGTAGGCTTGAGTGAGTTAGGCAAAGTTATGCCGGTCGACCTAAGTTATTCTACGTACTGTCCCGCTTATTCTGCGGTTGTCAAGATAAATAGTCCTACGACCCCAAGGCCCATCATATGAAGTATGACTTGGGCGACCGCGTTGCGTAGAACACGAGTCGGTTTAGAGGCACGAGCCACGGTTGGTTCAGTGGAAAGTTAGCCACGGTCGGTCAATATTTAAGGAAACACGATATGTTCAAGTCAAGTTGGAAGGCTATGCAGTAGCCGTTCCCTGAGCTCAAAGAATGTTAAGTCTAAGCGATGATTAGTCGCCGAGAAGAAATATGTCGGGACTGTGGTTCAGTCGCCGAGGCAACCCTGGTTTGGGCTCTGCAAAGGAAGTATGAAAAGAGTAAAGCAAAGTAGCTAAATGATGATGATGAGACCATGCATTACGTTAAGTCTAGAAGTTAGCGTAGGCGCGTGGTCATGGACAACTTGTCGACAAGGGCGATGGTTCTTCGAGCGGCAGCCCTGGGCCATGGGCACCGACTCGGCCTAGGAAGAACAGAGTATAGCCGAGCTGGGTATGAAGCAACCGGTAGGTCGGGGACTTGCATCGGGGATCGCCACCTGCGGTGCAAGGGTCCCGAATACCAGGCTATGTCCACGATGGCTAGTCAATGCCAGTGACCATTCATATAGATGTGTCGGCACGGGCGGCAATCTGCGTGTGTGCCTTTGGATTGAGTTGAATATGTATGAGTTAAAAAGACACAATATCGGAGCCTAAGATTTGGCTACAGCGAAGGCGACGTACTTCGGCACGAGATATGGCATCGGGTGTTAAGTTGTTGGCATAGAGTTGCATGAGTTAGGCTTGAGCTATTGCGAGTTAAGTCGAGAAGGGCCGTAGGGCTAGTTGTGTGAAGTTACGTTGAGTTGTTGGGCTCGGCCTCGAAATATGAGGCACGGCCGTGTTGTCACAACACAAGTGTAGGCGAGACTAAGCGAGGAGGCACTGCCTCGGTAACAGTGAAGCACGAATCGAGTATGGCACGACCGAGTCGTTACGTTCCAGAGTTTGGCACGAAAGATAAGTATAAGCCAGTGCGTCGACAATATAAGCACGAGAAAGGTCTAGAAGCAAAGAATGAGTTAATGTTGACATTACAAGCACGAGATGGTTCTGATACACAAGTTGCGCCAAGGCGCCGGTCCTAAAACTGATCCTAAGGCAAGACTAGAAAGACAATCGAAAAAGGGATTTAAGCTGCACAAAGTAAATGAACGTGTAGGTTTTGTATGGGTGGGCGAGGAGCTCACTCCACCAGTACAGTGGTACTGACACCCACACAGTGTTTCATGTGCAGGCACAGGTAGAAGCTCGGGGCGTGGAGCTCGCTTGGATGCGTCGAGGCACGGAGTTCCTTGGCGAGTCGAAGCGTGCGGCCGCGTGATCTGAAGACTTATACAGGACATAATGTATGGACATCGCCTTCCGAAGCTTCCGCTGGATTCAAGTATTGTATCGAGAGATGAGAGAGAGCAGAATGACTTGTAAATGAGAGAAAAGTGAGCACGAGAGACTTGTAATTTGGCCTTGCGCCCACAAATGTAATCTTGTGTTCAATATCAATAAAGATTTTCTTTTGAATGACTTGTGTTCATGTGTTCTTGTTCTAATTTCTGCTGCGTATTCAATATTTCTGCTTGGGACTTCTGTGCGACGACTCCGTAGCCGCCGATGTAATCGGCCGTTATGGAAATTGCCTTGCACGAGCGCAAATCTAGGCTCGTGCGGCATCACGCCTTAGCGAGGACGATCGCTCCTACGGGAGCGGGGCGTGACATAGTGGTATCAGAGCACGGCTTTACGTCCTTGGACCGTCAATTGAATTCTTTAACTTCGATGTTTCCGCAAAACTCTGTTGCTTCCGCAAGTTGTTATCGTTGGTGCGCTCTCTCTCAAATATCCCTCGGCATGTCCATACAATAAGTCTAAATATTTTTGAAAGCTCGTACAAGCGTTCAATCTAACGCATCGGTAGGCCATTGCCAAGTGCGTCGATAGGGCCTTTGTGCCGAACGTTGCAAACTTGACTCGATAGAAAATAGGTGCTAATGTTAGCAAGTCGCGTGCATGCCTAATTAGTCCAATATCGACCCTAGCAACTGAGCATGCAAACTCGGAATATAGTTCGCACATGATGGCTATGCACACGGCCTTTTGGGCTAAGTTGTGTTTCGCGTCGTGCACCTCGACCTTTTGGTGCAAACGAGTCGCGAGCAATATTAGTATCGCTCGGTCGAGAACGGAGCTACACTTAGAGTGTCTATCGATAGGAACGCTATCGAACTAACGCTTAGGCGTACACGAAAAGATTGATTTGGATTTCGAAGAAATAGTCCGAACGACTTAGTGCGTCGATACGACGCGAGCGACTATGCTAGCGATTCGTCGAACGAATCTGAAGGATGTCTTAGCGAATGACGCGAATGTGATTGAGGACTAGATCGTATGGCTTGAATCCGAGTGGTGTATGTGATAGGTTTGGAGAAGAATAAGAATGAGTGTCGACTACTAGTCGAGTGGCTCGAATCCGAGTGGTGTATAGTTCGTCTTGGAAATTGTTGGAGTGAATATTGAGGATTACGAGTATGTCGGCGAGGCAATGCGATCGCGCAAAGCCTTAGAACGCGTCACGCTTAGTCGGTCGTGACTTCGAATGTCCCAAACGAGCATCTCGTTCGGACAACTTGTGAATGAGCAACGCGAGTAAAAACGATTCAGAACGATGGATGAAAATGAATGGTCTTGATCGAGGAAACTTAGAGGATCGCACGTGCAATATTGGATTGATACAAATGAAATATGACTTGAGTTTTGAACAACGATCTTGAAACAAGCTTGAGGAATAGCGATCGAACTTGATCTTGAATATCGAGAAAATTATGGAATATCCAACTCGGACAATAGCATTAGTCGTACGACTCGAAATTGGTTGCAAAGGAAGATCGTCAGGTTACGCATGTCGTCGATGGTATTGAGGCGTATCAAAGATCGATATGCGATAACTCGGGGGTACTCTGACTCGGCAAATGACGATCGTGCAAATGTCATTGTTTCGGTGGATGCTATAATCGGGATATTAAAATGTGTCGAGGAAAGGATAGGCTTGGCTCGAGGATTTTCTAAGTTGAACGAATGACGATCGAACTATCGAACTTGGCTTGGATGAAAACTGGAATGTTTGGATTTGCTTTGTCGACAACCACAATGTTGATGTTCTTGTCTTATGCGAGTGCTACTCCAGCCTCGCACATGCGTCACGCCGATTAGGGCGATCACTCTACGTGAGCACTGGTATGGTGATTCATACAGCGGGAGTGGTCGAACTTGTACGGTGCGACAATTTGTGCTTCGACTTGTGGTTTGACGCGAAGATAGACTCGAGATTGAATTTGTGTGCTTGAAGAATCGAACTTGAGGATTGAGTAGGTCCAATCCGCGTATCGAAAATGAGTTAGTCTAAACTCAAACAAGAGTTACGTCCCGATGAGAATGATTTTTCTGCGGGTGCGTTGCGTGGTGATTCATGAACCACCGTGGATAATCGGACTCTCGTGAGATTGGGGCGCAACGTATTGTCGAGCGAGACGACCTCGTGATCGAATACATGAATTGGTTAGAATTGGTAAATTGAAGGGATTCGAATATACGCAACGCGTGCCGTAATGCGAATTAGGTGATCGTGCTTGATGTTTAGAAATCTGAGTGACGCGAGCTTGGGTAGAAAATCCCGTACTACCGACTTTGGTTTGACCCTAGGATTGGGGTCAGTGTTGGCATTATTGTTGGGGAACTATGATTCCAATCCTGACATTGACTTAGTCGCCGAGAAGAAATATGTCGGGACTGTGGTTCAGTCGCCGAGGCAACCCTGGTTTGGGCTCTGCAAAGAAAGTATGAAAAGAGTAAAGCAAAGTAGCTAAATGATGATGATGAGACCATGCATTACGTTAAGTCTAGAAGTTAGCGTAGGCGCGTGGTCATGGACAACTTGTCGACAAGGGCGATGGTTCTTCGAGCGGCAGCCCTGGGCCATGGGCACCGACTCGGCCTAGGAAGAACAGAGTATAGCCGAGCTGGGTATGAAGCAACCGGTAGGTCGGGGATCGCCACCTGCGGTGCAAGGGTCCCGAATACCAGGCTATGTCCACGATGGCTAGTCAATGTCAGTGACCATTCATATAGATGTGTCGGCACGGGCGGCAATCCGCGTGTGTGCCTTTGGATTGAGTTGAATATGTATGAGTTAAAAAGACACAATGTCGGAGCCTAAGATTTGGCTACAGCGAAGGCGACGTACTTCGGCACGAGATGTGGCATCGGGTGTTAAGTTGTTGGCATAGAGTTGCATGAGTTAGGCTTGAGCTATTGCGAGTTAAGTCGAGAAGGGCCGTAGGGCTAGTTGTGTGAAGTTACGTTGAGTTGTTGGGCTCGGCCTCGAAATATGAGGCACGGCCGTGTTGTCACAACACAAGTGTAGGCGAGACTAAGCGAGGAGGCACTGCCTCGGTAACAGTGAAGCACAAATCGAGTATGGCACGACCGAGTCGTTACGTTCCAGAGTTTGGCACGAAAGATAAGTATAAGCCAGTGCGTCGACAATGTAAGCACGAGAAAGGTCTAGAAGCAAAGAATGAGTTAACGTTGACATTACAAGCACGGGATGGTTCTGATACACAAGTTGCGCCAAGGCGCCGGTCCTAAAACTGATCCTAAGACAAGACTAGAAAGACAATCGAAAAAGGGATTTAAGCTGCACAAAGTAAATGAACGTGTAGGTTTTGTATGGGTGGGCGAGGAGCTCACTCCACCAGTACAGTGGTACTGACACCCACACAGTGTTTCATGTGCAGGCACAGGTAGAAGCTCGGGGCGTGGAGCTCGCTTGGATGCGTCGAGGCACGGAGTTCCTTGGCGAGTCGAAGCGTGCGGCCGCGTGATCTGAAGACTTATACAGGACATAATGTATGGACATCGCCTTCCGAAGCTTCCGCTGGATTCAAGTATTGTATCGAGAGATGAGAGAGAGCAGAATGACTTGTAAATGAGAGAAAAGTGAGCACGAGAGACTTGTAATTTGGCCTTGCGCCCACAAATTTAATCTTGTGTTCAATATCAATAAAGATTTTCTTTTGAATGACTTGTGTTCATGTGTTCTTGTTCTAATTTCTGCTGCGTATTCAATGTTTCTGCTTGGGACTTCTGTGCGACGACCCCGTCGCCGCCGATGTAATCGGCCGTTATGGAAATTGCCTTGCATGAGCGCAAATCTAGGCTCGTGCGACATCACGCCTTAGCGAGGACGATCGCTCCTACGGGAGCGGAATGTGACATAGTGGTATCAGAGCACGGCTTTACGTCCTTGGACCGTCAATTGAATTCTTTAACTTCGATGTTTCCGCAAAACTCTGTTGCTTCCGCAAGTTGTTATCGTTGGTGCGCTCTCTCTCAAATATCCCTCGGCATGTCCATACAATAAGTCTAAATATTTTCGAAAGCTCGTACAAGCGTTCAATCTAACGCATCGGTAGGCCATTGCCAAGTGCGTCGATAGGGCCTTTGTGCCGAACGTTGCAAACTTGACTCGATAGAAAACAGGTGCTAATGTTAGCAAGTCGCATGCATGCCTAATTAGTCCAATATCGACCCTAGCAACTGAGCATGCAAACTCGGAATATAGTTCGCACATGATGGCTATGCACACGGCCTTTTGGGCTAAGTTGTGTTTCGCGTCGTGCACCTCGACCTTTTGGTGCAAACGAGTCGCGAGCAATATTAGTATCGCTCGGTTGAGAACGGAGCTACACTTAGGGTGTCTATCGATAGGAACGCTATCGAACTAACGCTTTGGCATACACGAAAAGATTGATTTGGATTTCGAAGAAATAGTCCGAACGACTTAGTGCGTCGATACGACGCGAGCGACTACGCTAGCGATTCGTCGAACGAATCTGAAGGATGTCTTAGCGAATGACGCGAATGTGATTGAGGACTAGATCGTATGGCTTGAATCCGAGTGGTGTATGTGATAGGTTTGGAGAAGAATAAGAATGAGTGTCGACTACTAGTCGAGTGGCTCGAATCCGAGTGGTGTATGGTTCGTCTTGGAAATTGTTGGAGTGAATATTGAGGATTACGAGTATGTCGGCGAGGCAATGCGATCGCGCAAAGCCTTAGAACGCGTCACGCTTAGTCGGTCGTGACTTCGAATGTCCCAAACGAGCATCTCGTTCGGACAACTTGTGAATGAGCAACGCGAGTAAAAACGATTCAGAACGATGGATGAAAATGAATGGTCTTGATCGAGGAAACTTAGAGGATCGCACGTGCAATATTGGATTGATACAAATGAAATATGACTTGAGTTTTGAACAACGATCTTGAAACAAGCTTGAGGAATAGCGATCGAACTTGATCTTGAATATCGAGAAAATTGTGGAATATCCAACTCGGACAATAGCATTAGTCGTACGACTCGAAATTGGTTGCAAAGGAAGATCGTCAGGTTACGCATGTCGTCGATGGTATTGAGGCGTATCAAAGATCGATATGCGATAACTCGGGGGTACTCTGACTCGGCAAATGACGATCGTGCAAATGTCATTGTTTCGATGGATGCTATAATCGGGATATTAAAATGTGTCGAGGAAAGGATAGGCTTGGCTCGAGGATTTTCTAAGTTGAACGAATGACGATCGAGCTATCGAACTTGGCTTGGATGAAAACTGAAATGTTTGGATTTGCTTCGTCGACAACCACAATGTTGATGTTCTTGTCTTATGCGAGTGCTACTCCAGCCTCGCACATGCGTCACGCCGATTAGGGCGATCACTCTGCGTGAGCACTGGTATGGTGATTCATACAGCGGAAGTGGTCGAACTTGTACGGTGCGATAATTTGTGCTTCGACTTGTGGTTTGACGCGAAGATAGACTCGAGATTGAATTTGTGTGCTTGAAGAATCGAACTTGAGGATTGAGTAGGTCCAATCCGCGTATCGAAAATGAGTTAGTCTAAACTCAAACAAGAGTTACGCCCCGATGAGAATGATTTTTCTGCGGGTGCGTTGCGTGGTGATTCATGAACCACAGTGGATAATCGGACTCTCGTGAGATTGGGGCGCAACGTATTGTCGAGCGAGACGACCTCGTGATCGAATACATGAATTGGTTAGAATTGGTAAATTGAAGGGATTCGAATATACGCAACGCGTGCCGTAATGCGAATTAGGTGATCGTGCTTGATGTTTAGAAATCTGAGTGACGCGAGCTTGGGTAGAAAATCCCGTACTACCGACTTTGGTTTGACCCTAGGATTGGGGTCAGTGTTGGCATTATTGTTGGGGAACTATGATTCCAATCCTGACATTGACTTAGCCTCGCAAAGATTGGCCTAGCGGTTAGGCGAGACGCCCTGTTTCAAGTGTTAGCAATCGGAAGGATTAATCTTGAGGATTGGAATGGATAGATGGCGTGAATCACGAATATAGGAAACCCTGCTCACGAGACTCGGCTGATATGCATATATTTCAGGGACGCTTGGGTATGTGCACGATGCGACTCGAGTGAGAATGATAAATTTTCTATCATGCGGCTTGGCTGAATGCAGGTATTCTGGGGACGGTTGGAATGCATGTACGATCCAGCCAAGTGATACGACGAGTTCAAGCGAGGCTTGAAAGGTGGGAGTGTGTCGAGATCTTAAAATCGTGTTAAAGGAAAGATTGATAATAGTGCGAGCGTGGCTCGAAATCGAAGGAATGCGTAGGCGAAATGTGTACGATTAAGTCTTGGCCATAGAAATGGTAGGATGACTTACCTTCAGAAAAGTCTCGAGGACGAGACTTGTTCTGAGTAGTGTATGATGTAGTGCCCCGTCCCGCAAAGTCAATCGGAGGAATCGAAACGCCGACGGCGTTCGGCCTTAGCCTTGCAACGGCTTGCTCGGAGACATCGCTCAGGTGGGGTAGTTTTGGTGAACTCTCCTCATCTTTGCCTTCACATAATAAATCGTGTTTTCAACTTGCACAAGTTAGGCTTGATAATAAAAGCTACGCATCCACATAGCTAAGGGAATAATTCCGACGGTTTGAATCGAGTTAGAACATGGAAAACGTCCCACTGTCGGCTTAGAGTTGGTGCACGGCGTACTTTGAAAATGACACTCGGTCCTTCGTCCCGTGGCTTGGGAGAAGGAAAGTTGGTCTTCGGTGCAAAAGCTGAGAGTTAGCCTAAGTCATAGGCGTCGCCCGCACAAATGCTTGTTAAAGCATGCTCGGTCCTGTCCCGCAAGGCTTGGCATAGCCTTTGCTCGTCCCTTGGGTTATGTTGTAGGCTTGAGTGAGTTAGGCAAAGTTATGCCGGTCGACCTAAGTTATTCTACGTACTGTCCCGCTTATTCTGCGGTTGTCAAGATAAATAGTCCTACGACCCCAAGGCCCGTCATATGAAGTATGACTTGGGCGACCGCGTTGCATAGAACACGAGTCGGTTTAGAGGCACGAGCCACGGTTGGTTCAGTGGAAAGTTAGCCACGGTCGGTCAATATTTAAGGAAACACGATATGTTCAAGTCAAGTTGGAAGGCTATGCAGTAGCCGTTCCCTGAGCTCAAAGAATGTTAAGTCTAAGCGATGGTTAGTCGCCGAGAAGAAATATGTCGGGACTGTGGTTCAGTCGCCGAGGCAACCCTGGTTTGGGCTCTGCAAAGGAAGTATGAAAAGAGTAAAACAAAGTAGCTAAATGATGATGATGAGACCATGCATTACGTTAAGTCTAGAAGTTAGCGTAGACGCGTGGTCATGGACAACTTGTCGACAAGGGCGATGGTTCTTCGAGCGGCAGCCCTGGGCCATGGGCACCGACTCGGCCTAGGAAGAACAGAGTATAGCCGAGCTGGGTATGAAGCAACCGGTAGGTCGGGAACTTGCATCGGGGATCGCCACCTGCGGTGCAAGGGTCCCGAATACCAGGCTATGTCCACGATGGCTAGTCAATGCCAGTGACCATTCATATAGATGTGTCGGCACGGGCGGCAATCCGCGTGTGTGCCTTTGGATTGAGTTGAATATGTATGAGTTAAAAAGACACAATGTCGGAGCCTAAGATTTGGCTACAGCGAAGGCGACGTACTTCGACACGAGATGTGGCATCGGGTGTTAAGTTGTTGGCATAGAGTTGCATGAGTTAGGCTTGAGCTATTGCGAGTTAAGTCGAGAAGGGCCGTAGGGCTAGTTGTGTGAAGTTACGTTGAGTTGTTGGGCTCGGCCTCAAAATATGAGGCACGGTCGTGTTGTCACAACACAAGTGTAGGCGAGACTAAGCGAGGAGGCACTGCCTCGGTAACAGTGAAGCACGAATCGAGTATGGCACGACCGAGTCGTTACGTTCCAGAGTTTGGCACGAAAGATAAGTATAAGCCAGTGCGTCGACAATGTAAGCACGAGAAAGGTCTAGAAGCAAAGAATGAGTTAACGTTGACATTACAAGCACGGGATGGTTCTGATACACAAGTTGCGCCAAGGCGCCGGTCCTAAAACTGATCCTAAGGCAAGACTAGAAAGACAATCGAAAAAGGGATTTAAGCTGCACAAAGTAAATGAACGTGTAGGTTTTGTATGGGTGGGCGAGGAGCTCACTCCACCAGTACAGTGGTAATGACACCCATACAGTATTTCATGTGCAGGAACAGGTAGAAGCTCGGGGCGTGGAGCTCGCTTGGATGCGTCGAGGCACGGAGTTCCTTGGCGAGTCGAAGCGTGCGGCCGCGTGATCTGAAGACTTATACAGGACATAATGTATGGACATCGCCTTCTGAAGCTTCCGCTGGATTCAAGTATTGTATCGAGAGATGAGAGAGAGCAGAATGACTTGTAAATGAGAGAAAAGTGAGCACGAGAGACTTGTAATTTGGCCTTGCGCCCACAAATGTAATCTTGTGTTCAATATCAATAAAGATTTTCTTTTGAATGACTTGTGTTCATGTGTTCTTGTTCTAATTTCCGCTGCGTATTCAATGTTTCTGCTTGGGACTTCTATGCGACGACCCCGTCGCCGCCGATGTAATCGGCCGTTATGGAAATTGCCTTGCACGAGCGCAAATCTAGGCTCGTGCGGCATCACGCCTTAGCGAGGACGATCGCTCCTACGGGAGCGGGGCGTGACACATGCCCAGTTGTGCTGCCCAGGTGCGCGTCCAGGTTGCGCTCAAGTTGCGCTTGGGTGCGCTGGGTTGCGCAGGCTTGTGCTGGATTGTGCTGGGTTGCGCTGGTTGCACTGTGTGCACAGTGTGCAGTGCGTGCAGTGCGTGCAGTGCGTGTAGTGTGCGCAGTACGTGCAGTGCACGCAGTGTGCGCAGTGCGTGCAGTGCGCGCAGTTTGTGCAGTGCGTACAGTACGCGCAGTGCGCACAGTGTGCGCATTTAGTACGCGCTCTGTCGCGCAAAGTGCAAGGAGCGCTGGGTGTGCGCAGTTGGCAGCAGAACGTGCGTTTGCATGTTCTGGACGGTTGCTACATGTTCGGGGTGGTTATTACCACGTCCCTAACTTTGTGGCAACCAACCAGTTGCTGCAGGGCCTATATAAGGCATCCTCTCTCTCAAGGCTCATTGCAGAAAAGAAAGAGAAGCCACCAGAAAGTTTACGAAGTGTTCTTTAGCACAAGTAAATAGAGAATTCAGACGTGTTCTTTAATACAGTTCTGATCTGCAGCCTTCGAAAGAGAGAGGAAAGGCGCCACACCAGCGTTGCTTTTGCACGGGAGTTCGTGTCCGTCCGAAGAGTCAGAAGAGCAGGAGTGTTCCAAGTTCTCCTACGAACTTATTTGTTTCCTGGAAGCTGTTCGCGTAGGGAGAATAAAGCTTTGAGCAACGGTGATCATTCACCCCAGCAGGAGTTCTTCCATCTTTCGCCAGTCACCTTCTTCGTTGCTGCCAGTAACTCTGATTGTATCTTCTTTTTAGAAGTACTACGATCTGATTGCTGTGATTACGAAATCTTTTTAGATTCTCGTAATATCATAACGATATCTTTTTAGATCTTCGTTATACTTGCACAACCTTCCTAGAAGTGTTGCGTTGAAACGTTGTTTTTACAATTGTTTTATATTCTCTGTTTTCCATCGAAAAATTGTGCCCCGGCAATAACAATCTCAAAGCTTTATTGCTACGATGGAAAACGTTAATGCTTCACTCCTCAATACTGACTTTTGCAAATTATAAAAGTTTGATGGAGAGCATTATCAAGTCTGGAAGAGGAAGGTTTTTCTCACTCTTCAACTCAGAGACGTGGATCACGTGCTTCTTGAAGAGGAACCTACCGTTCCAGATACTGGGTCTGCTGCCGCAATCTCTGCGGCTACTAAACTTCAGGCCAAGTGGAGAAGGGAGAATAGCATTTGCAGGTTGCTTATCCTGAATGCTATGGAGGATTCCCTAGCAGAATCCTATTCTTAGAAGAATATCGCTAGAGACATATGGGAGTCTCTAGAAAAACTCTACGAAGAAGACAAGAACCGCAGTAAAATATTTGTGGTTGAAAAATATCACAAGTGGTTCTTTGAGGACGAAAAGTCTATGCTGCCGCAGGTGAAGGAGTTCATGAAACTGCGACAGAAGTTGGAAGACGAGGCAATGCCCCTCCCAGACAAGTTTGTTGTTGGAGGGATTGTCTCAAAGCTCCCCGCTGGATGGAGCAAATTCTATGCAAACATGCATAGGAAGAAGCTTGAGATCAGCCTTGAAGATCTCTTGCAGGAAATATATGTTGAGGACCAGATGCAGGCTCAACTGAAGGTGGACACACTGTCCAAGCAATTGGCTAACGCCAATCTGGTTCAGACCAAGGAACCAAGGGGAAAGCATGCGGCTTTCCACAGCAAGAAGAAGGACTCTGACAATCTAAAAGTCAAGGAAACTTCTATCAAGAAAAAGAAGCCAAAGTCTCAAATGCCTTGCTTCAAGTGTGGCAAGAAGGGCCACTTTAAGAATGAGTGCAAAGCAAAAACCAAGCAATCAGAGCAAGGAGAGCCTAGTAAGGTATCTATGATCACTGATATTGTTGCTATGATTGCACAGGTTGATGCGGTAAGGACTGACTCTGACTGGTAGGTAGACACTAGAGCCTCCTGCCATGTCTGCTCCAGTAAGGAGTGGTTCACCACCTATACACCTACTTCTGAGGTAGTCATGATGGCGAACCAGGCACAAACTGAAGTGCTCGAGATCGGGACGGTAGTGTTGAAGCTGACTTCGGGAAAGTCTCTGACGCTTCAAGGCGTGAAGCACGTACCTGCTATCGCCAACAACCTGATCTCAGGAGGCCTACTCTGCAAAGCAGGCCTCAGGATGGACATCAATGCTGGCCAGATGGTGATGTCTATCAAAGGAACATATTTCGGAAAAGCTTTTTATACCGAAGGAATGTTCAAAATTTATCTTGTAAATCAGTCCAATATAATTAATGTGATTAATAAAGTCACTCATTCTGCTTATACTCTTGAGTTGTGGCATAATAGGCTAGGACATGTTCATTGTAAACGAATAAACAGAATGTCTAGTCTAGGACTTATCTCCAAGTGTGGGGGTAAGGTAGAGAAATGTGAAGTTTGTGCTCAAACAAAGATCACAAGGAAACCCTTTCCTCGGGTTAATCGAAGTACAGATCTTCTGGAGTTGGTACACTCCGATATCTGTGACTTCAAACAGTTCTCTACAAAGGCCGGGATGAAGTATTTCATAACATTCATCGATGACTTCTCAAAGTATGCGTTCGTCTACTTGCTGAAGGCTAAAGATGAAGTATTCGAGAAGTTCAAGGAGTTCAGAGCCGAAGCTGAGCGGCAGACTGGACAACAACTCAAAAGGATAAGAAGTGATCGAGGTGGGGAGTACAGGTCTCATGAATTTGCATCATTCTGTAAAGAACATGGAATTGTCAATGAGACTACGGCTCCGTACTCTCCTCAATCAAATGGAGTAGCAGAGAGGAAAAACAGAACGTTAACAGAAATGATTAACTCAATGTTGTTGACTGCTGATCTTTCTAAGTGCTACTGGGGAGAAGCTGTATTGACGGCCACTTTTATTCTAAATAGAGTGCCTCATGCAACTTCAGACGTTACTCCGCATGAACTCTGGTTCAAGGTCAGACCTAACTTGAATGTCATTCGAGTGTGGGGGTGTCTGGCATATGTCAAGCTTCCAGATCTGAAGATTCAGAAGCTTGGGACAAGGACTACTAAGACGATCTTCTTGGGGTATGCCGAAAAGAGTGATGCTCGGAGATTTCTTGATATTGAGTCAAATCATATCATTGAATCTCGCGATACAGAATATTTTGAAGACAAGTTTGCAAGGCACAAGAATATTATTCTTGCGGATGTTCCGGAGAATAATGAGGGTGCGCAGGTCTTCAATGAAGATGTGGTCCAAGAAGATGTTGTTGTTGAAACAACGGTTGAACCAGATCTCGCTGAGCCGTCAACGAAGCGAGTGAGGAGGCCGAAGGACTTCGGAAGTGACTTTGTCACCTATCATGTGGAAGCTGATCCGCTTACCTATGATGAGGCGATGAAGACCAGAGACGCGGTTTTCTGGAAGGAGGCGATTGACAATGAAATTGATTCCATCACCTCAAATAATACTTGGGTGTTGGTTGATCTTCCTGAAGGAGCGGAACCCATCGGATGCAAATGGATCTTCAAGAAGAAGATGAAAGCAGACGAAACTATTGACAAGTTCAAGGCTAAGTTGGTAGCCAAGGAGTTTTCTCAGAAGCAGGAGATTGACTATTTTGACACGTATGCTCCAGTAGCCCGGATGACCACCATCAGAATGTTAATTGCTCTCGCAGCAATATATAAGATGGTGATACATCAGATGGATGTAAATACGGCTTTCCTAAATGGCGAGCTGACCGAAGAGATTTACATGCAACAGCCAGAGGGATTTGTCATCAGGGGTCTTGAAGACAAAGTCTGCAAGTTGGTAAAATCCTTGTACGGTCTTAAACATGCTCCCAAGATGTGGCATGAGAAATTTGACAAAGTTATAAGGTCAAATGGCTATATGGTCAGCGATACGGACGAGTGTGTTTACACGAAGTTCGCTGATGGAAGAGGTGTGATCGTTTGTCTGTACGTGGACGACATGCTTATCCTAGGTACGGATATTAGCTGTGTCACGGAGACAAAGAAATTCATCTCAAGCAAGTTCAGTATGAAGGACTTGGGGGAAGCTGATGTGACCTTAGGGATCAAGATCATCCGGACAGACACTGGACTAGCGTTGTCACAGTCTCATTATATTAAGAAAATGATCACTCATTATGGGTATCGGGATCTTCCAGGGATCGATACGCCGCACAGGTGTGATCTGAAGCTGAAGCCTAATTCAGGGGAAAGCGTCAGGCAGCTGGAGTATGCAAGCATAATCGGAAGTTTGATGTATTCTACTAATGCCATAAGGCCTGACATAGCTTTCGCCGTGGGAATGCTGAGTCGTTTCACGAGCAATCCAGGTGCTGAACACTGGAAAGCTGTGAAACGGATTATGAGATATCTCAAGAAGACTCAGACATATGCACTGTACTACAGCAGAGATCTGCCGGTAGTAGAAGGCTTCAGTGATGCCAGCTGGTGCTCAGAGGTAGAGAGCGAGAGGTCCACAGGTGGATTCATTTTCACAATGGGTGGAGCTGCTATATCGTGGAAGTCGTAGAAGCAGACTATGCTCTCGCGGTCATCCATAGAATCTGAGTTCTTTGCACTTGATACCGCAGCCGAGGAAGCTGAATGGCTTCGGGAGCTCATGTATGATCTTCCAATAGTTGGGGCACAAATACCGACGATACCGATATACTGCGACAACCAGGCGACTGCGGCGGTGGCATCAAATGACCTCTTCAACGGGAAGAAGAGGACTGTACGGTTGAAGCACAGGGCAGTACACGAACTTATCAAGAGAGGTGTTATTGCAGTTATTGATGTTCGGAGTCAGGAGAACCTGGCAAATCCATTCACCAAGGGCCTCAAGCGCCAGCTGGTCGATGACACAGCTTGTAAAATGGGCTTGAAGGCATTCTGATATTGTATTATTGTATTCCTACCATAAAGTTTTATGCTATTAGTTCAAAGATTTATCTACTAGGCATCTAACTTTTGGTTCAATGGAGGACCATTAATCAGAAGAATATCAGGAACGATTGGTACATGTTCTATTGGGCATGGAGAGGTTACGGACCTATAACCACTGTTGTCTACTGTTGTTTTCTGCGGAAAACGGTTCCTGTGGGAAGGTTGGCTTAATTGCCTTAATGAGTTCTCAGGCAGAGTGAATGCCTGGTGTGCTTTACAGGAAGCATGGTAGAGCAGCACTACAAGGAGTGAAACTCCATGCTACAGTGGGGTGACTCCACAATGAGGTTCCTATATGTAGGGTGCTGCCCAGTAATAGGATAAAGCCTCGGCTTTGCAGGCCAAGTCACAGCGGCGTAGCACCGCAAATAGGCAGTTAGCCTAATGCTGTATGTTACAAATAAAGAGAGGAGTAGTCAGCACTACAAAGAGGAGGAGTTCCTCATGTTACAGTGGCACGACACCACGATGAGGTACCCGGTTAGGGATAAAGCCTCGGCCTTGCAAGCTATGTCGTTGCGGCGTAACACCGCAAGGGAGCCTAAGGCTTCATGCTGGGTAGTTTGGCACTACAAAGAGGTGGTTGCCTCATGCTACAGTAGTATGACTCTACGATGAGGTTCCCGGTACGGGGTAAGGCCTCGGCTTTAAGCCATGTCATGGCGGCGTAGCACCGCAAGGGAAGCGCAAAGCGCTTCATGCCATGTCTCTTTATAATGAACTCACCTATAGTGTATGGACAAAGAGATATCAGGCCGTCTCTTGAGGGTAAACTTGTAGACGCCCAAAATTATATACTGAAACCAGGCTGGCACAGGGCCTTTAATGTGTAGCCAGAAGCACACGTAACTACATTATGCGAGTGGAAAGAATTTCAGCTATGATGCAGAATTCAAGGCTTAGTCCATTCTTGTATTATAGTCTGTTGTTTGACCCACACGGGAAGATTCAAGTCGTAAGCGACATCTCTCCTAATGCTTGATGGACAGTTACTGTGGGGAACACTTATACCCATATATAGAGATATGTGGGGGATTGTTGGAGTTTTGGCCTTTCCTTTAGAAACTTTAGTCCCACATCGGATAGGCCAAAGAGTTTGTATCTCTATATATTAGCTTTGATATTATTGGAGATGCACATGTGGTGTGGAGGTGCACATGGGCTTGCCATGTGGGATTATTTTTCTAATAAAAAAAAAGGCTAAAATCAACAATAAAAGCATTCATGCTTTTGCTCTTGGAAAATTTATTTCCATAGGAGCTAAGCCCCGTAGGGGCTTAGCGACTCGGACTCGGACTCGGACTCGGGCTCATGGGCTCATGAGACGTAATGTGGCGTTTTGTTGGCGCACTTTGCACTTAGCACGTCAGCATCGTCGCTAGGCGGATAGTGCGCTTTAGTTGCGCTCGTTGCGCGAGCCACGTTGTGCAAGCCCAGTTGTGCTGCCCAGTTGCGTATGCCCAGGTGCGCAAGCCCAGTTGCGCTGCCCAGGTGCGCGCCCAGGTTGCGCTCAGGTTACGCAGGGTTGCGCTGGGTTGCGCTGGGTTGTGCTGGGTTGCGCTGGTGGCACTGGTTGCGCAGTGTACGCTGTGTGCGCAGTGCGCAGTGTGTGAGACCCGTCTCACTGTATTAGTATTTTATACGGATACGTGCTTATTTGAGCCGTATTTCATATTTATCGATTTGCGTGATATTTTAAATTTCCTAAGTATAGGATTTCATGACTTGGTTTAACTTGGATTTGGTTTTATTTGGTTCGGTTCTACTTTGACTTGGTTTGGTTTAGTTTGGTTTCTCATGAGATGAGGTGTATGGTTTAGATTGAGTGGAGAGGAATGAATGGTGGAGATCACTTGAGCTTGTTATATAAGCCACTTTTTCTCTCTCCCTCCTCATTCACCCTCATTCATTTCTTTCCACCAAAACCCTAGCCATTGGAGTGAGGCAAATACACCTTGCCGAATGTTGGACGATTTCCATTTTGTTTGTTCCATTCTCTTTATTGTTACATTCTAAGCATGTTTAGAACTTGGAGTTTTCTAATTTGATGGCTAGATTGTTGTAGATCTATCTTTGAAGCAAATCCAGTTTTTATGGGTTTTAATTTATTAAAATTTGTTATTTTCAAGTTTTGATGATTTCATGTTGTAGAGTAACTCGTTCTACCCCATTTTGACCTATGGAAGTTCGGATTTGGACTCCGGATGAAGGTTTCATGGAGCTTGGAGCATGGATTCTTGGCGTTCTTCTTCTCGGAAGCTTGGAGAAGAAGAACAGTGCTAGACTTGACCGCATGAATACTTCATGCGGCAAGTGATTTCGAGCCGTATGGGCCTTCATACAACAGTCCTGGCCGCATGGGCTTGACTTGACCGCATGAACATTTCATGCGGCAAGTGCTCTCTCAGCCGCATGAACTTTTCCCCGCGAGCCGCATAGGCCCTGATCCTCGAGCCGCACGAGAACCCCCAAACCCAGCCGCATGGACTTCTTAGTTCGGGCCGCATGACCCAGATTAATCCCAGCCGCATATGCATCCTTTATTTTCTGAGCCGCATGGGCTTCTACTAAGCCGCATGCACCTGGCCCTATCCAGCCGCATGGACTTCTCTTCCCGCTGGCCGCATAAGACTCACTGAGCGCAGCCGCATAAGATCCCTTTATTCCCTGGCCGCATGGGACTCGACTCGATTCTGCCGCATAGTCCTTGCTCTGCGAGTCGCATGAACCCAAGTTCGTTCCAGCCGCATATGAACCTTTTCCCCGTGAGCCGCATGGCGTTGTATCCCTTGTAACCGCATAGCGCATATCCTCCTGGCCGCATGGAATCCAGCAATCTCGAGCCGCATGAGTTTCTCCTTTCAGCCGTATACACCCTGACCTGTCTTGAGCCGCATGAATTCATCCCCTGAGCCGTATGGACTTCCCTTGCCTTGTTATATTATTATTATTATTACTCTATTATTATTAGTATGATAACTAGGCACGTGATTTATTGAGTATTTTTACGCCCATTTTATATCCTTACGTCTTTTGTCCTGAATTTGATAAATCACGATTTAATTGACATGATTGAAATGACAATTGTACCTGACATGGTGTGACCAAGAACTGACATACTTGACAGTGACCCGCCGTGGTGTACTCCTGACATGATAACTTGACCTGCTACACATGACACGACAGTGACCCGTAGTGGTGCACTCCTGATTAATGACCTGACATGACCTGATGGTGGCCCGTCGTGGCGCACTCTTGACCAGTAAACTTGACATGATAATGACATGATAGTGGCCCGTCGTGGCGCACTCCTGACAAGTAGACCTGACATGATATATCTTGATAAGCTGTTGCGACGGCTACCTGACATGACATAACCTGTATAAATAAATGGCCTGGACACCGTGGGTGATTGTGTTTGTACAAATGAACCCGTCTTATCTTGCATCATATCTAGGACATGAATCCCTGGTTTCCCACGGTCAGGGATTCATACTGAATATGGCTAGGATTAATGACTAGATTGATCAAATAGTTCATGAAGAATTTCCCAGTTACCTGTTGCCCCTTTGGTCCCGGCCTTATATATATATATATATATATATATATATATATATATATATATATATATATATATATATATATATATATATATATATATATACATGGGATTTGTTGCTATCCGTCGAGATGAGCGCACTTCCAGCCCGCCGTCGAGCGTGGTACCTTAGGACACATGTATCTTACTACAGTGTGTCTGCTATATCATGCTATCTTTTCCTTTTCTTTGCTGGGGTCACTCAGGTAGTAACAAACAGGTAACCGGACTTGAAATTCTCGCTGCATCTTGTTAGTAACTAGGCTTGTGATAATCCTAGCTAGTTAATATAGAAAGCCGTAGGCAATGATTGGCCGTGAATGTTGGATGGAGTTCAGTCTGTCTAGTCTTGTCTTGATCTTGTACAAGATTGTTACATGTCCTGTTTTTCTTATTTTATCTTGCCGATAAATGGTAGGAGAAACCAAGTTCTGTTCAGACGAAGGGTTACAATCCCGGTCCTTGTTTGGTTTACGGGTTGTAACCTGGTTATCTGAATAGTCCCATGGCTATCTCATCGTATATCACCTTCCCAGATCCAGTTTCTAATTGTTCCAGTATAATGGTTGCAATGATTGTCACTCTAATATTGCCTAGTTCTATTTTATTTAACATGTTCTCCAGTTTACTTTATGTCTAATGATGATTTACTTACTGTATTCCTATGATCGGAACGAGTGCATTGGTACTGCACAAATCCTGATCCTCCTTTACTTATTTGCTTGTTGATTGCTAATGATTGCTGGTTTTAAGTTCATAGTTCGGCCTCCTTTGTGGTACTTGCTATTTGGGGTCTGACCCCACTGGTTTTGTATGGCCAGGTTCCGATAGAAGAGCCCGGAGGATCTACCGTACCATCTACTCGACGGTGACCAGCCGGAGCACCAGAGTGCCTCAGTGGGTTTCTTTTTCATTCTCCTACTGATATGTAAATTCTCCTCTTGTAACGTTTAGCCCCGAGCACGTGTTTAGCTCGTGTTTTGGTATTTTCCTTGATATTGTAGCCTACGGGCATAAACATGATATGTGTATTCTAGACTATAGCTAGTCCTTATCATGTACGACTAATATTCTAGCTAGTTATCAGTTCTGTGGTAATGGCTTCATGATCAGTCATGTATATATGGTTCGGGACGCCTTACTATTGTATGTATGATGATCGTACTCCTTGCTCTTGTATAATTTTCTGTGATTGAGATACCTAGGATTGTTAGACCATAGGATTGACTGATGGCATGTAGAGTAACCCCCATGTCTTGACAGCTTATACGTGATTTCAGAGTATTAACGTACTTTGGAATTGCGTAGCTGGCTATGTCCGTCCCCGCTCTCCGGTATTCTGGTTCTGGGGCGTGACACAGTGCGTACAGTGCGGCAGTGTGCGCAGTGCGTGCAGTGCGCGCAGTGTGCGCAGTTCAATGCGCGCTCCGTCGCACAAAGTGCAAGGAGCGCTGAGTGTGCACAGTTGGCAGCAGAACGTGCGTTTGCATGTTCTGGACGGTTGCTACATGTTCGGGGTGGTTATTACCACGTCCCTAACTTTGTGGCAACCAACCAGTTGCTGCAGGGCCTATATAAGGCATCCTCTCTCTCAAGGCTCATTGCAGAATAGAAAGAGAAGCCACCAGAAAGTTTACGAAGTGTTCTTTAGCACAAGTAAACAGAGAATTCAGACGTGTTCTTTAACACAGTTCTGATCTGCAGCCTTCGAGAGAGAGAGAAAAAGCGCCACACCAGCGTTGCTTTTGTACGGAAGTTCGTGTCCGTCCGAGGAGTCAGAAGAGCAGGAGTGTTCCAAGTTCTCCGACGAACTTGCTGGTTCCTGGAAGCTGTTCGCGTAGGGCGAATAAAGCTTTGAGCAACGGTGATCATTCACCCCAGCAGGAGTTCTTCCATCTTTCGCCAGTCACCTTCTTCGTTGCTGCCAGTAACTCTGATTGTATCTTCTTTTTAGAAGTACTACGATCTGCTTGCTGTGATTACGAAATCTTTTTAGATTCTCGTAATATCATAACGATATCTTTTTAGATCTTCGTTATACTTGCGCAACCTTCCTAGAAGTGTTGCGTTGAAACATTATTTTTACAATTGTTTCATATTCTCTGTTTTCCATCGAAAAATTGTGCCCCGACAATAATAGGACTATCAAAATTATGACAGTTATAATAAAGAGTTTTCTATATTAGAACTGACAAAATTTTGGTAGTTCTAACTATTGTTAAGATATGACAAAAAAATGGTAGTCCCAATAATTTAGCAGTCATGCGTCATCTCCAACAAGACTGTGTCGATTTATGTCATTTGAGAAATCCTATAATAAATTTAGAACTTCTTCTAATAGGTTCTAAAGTCTCATTTTGAAATATCTACTACAATACTAGAGTTGGAGGAGGAAGAGCAATGTTGTGTTATAGAAGAATAACAGTGGTGTTGCTCCCTGTCGATTATTTGGCCGCCCCAGATATAATGACTTAAGCATGTTGTCCCATACAAGTGTCGTCCCTAGTAAACTTTGTAGTGCCCTTAACATTTTCCTATTTTATACTATATCAATAAATATTCTTTACTATTGAAGAGTTGTAAGTTGCTACCCATACAAGTTGCTACACTCTCCTTAGCTACTCCTTTACTTCACTCAAACAAACATAACTTTTTTGATCAATTATCCATGATCCTATTCTTATTAGTATTAATTTTAGTAAACTCTCATTATCTTCTTTTTTCTCTCTCTCATCACTCTCCTCTTTTGTCTTTTTCGGATTGAAATCGCCACCCCCGCCCTTCCCGAGAACTCCCATCTCCACCAACCCATCTGATCTCCTCAACTTGACCACCTCGACGAACCTTGTCGACAACTTTTCCATCTATGGCGACCTGAACCCCTGCTCCATTTCGCGGGATCCAGAGAGGCTCCTTAATCGTCTCCCTCAACTACAATATGATAACTCCTTGCCTCGTCGTCCAACTCCTTCCCTCCTTCTAGTTTTGGTCGCGGATCCTCATCAAAATCCTGAAACCCCAATGGCGGGCCAAATCCTCTATGTACCCATTTATTGGTTCAAGATCAAAAATACTAATTAGGTTGATTATAAAGACTCTAATACAAATTTTAAACTTATTTGAGACCCAAAGTCTTAAAAAAAAAAAAACCCTTCTTCTCTTATGTGCTACTTGGGCTCCTCTTATTTCTGTTTATCCTTCTCAATGTCTTATTCCAACTGCAAAAAAAGTCGAGCATTTCCCTATGTTATCAGAAGTTTGTCTAACTAATCCTACAATGACTGTAAGTTGGATCATGACATGCGTCTTTGTTTGTATGCAAATATATACTAAGCAAAATTCAGCTCAACCATAAAATACCTTTTTTTGGCAAATATACCATTGTATATATTTATTAATTAAAATTGTTTATTAAAGTTAATAATGACGGATAGATAATTATATAAGACGTTCTTTGTTTTTTTCTAAATGGTCTTACGTATTAACTATTAAATAATACATATAATCATATAATAACAAAAAAAATTTCTTTTTTAAACTTAGTCTTTCTAACTATTCTTAATAATAATTACAATAATTATAACAATTATTTTTCAATGAGATACGTGCAATAAATATAGTTTGATGGTTTGCTATGTAACTATGTTAGGAGGACCAAAGACCCATTCCCTGACTAGTGACTATTGCAAATTTTGGACTATGGGTCCCACTTGAGAGGTCGGCCCTACCTTTGACATCGGATCCGTATAATATCAAGAGAAAAAGGGGCACTATTAGGGGTGCAACTCGGACGGGTTGGGTCGGGCTTGAGGTCAATCCGAGCCCAATCCGACGAATCATAAGTCTAGTCCGGGTCCAAACCCGGCCCGACCTCGGGTTCAACATATAAAATCCAAGACCAAGTCCGGAGGATCGGATTTGGCTCGGATTGAACTCGGGTTGGGTCGGATCCATCGGGATCTAATATACTAATTGAAACAATTTTAAACAAAAGTAATATTAAACACATAATCAAATAGCAATCAAGTCTTGATCATTACAAAAACAAACTGAAATAAGAATTAGGATAAGGAGTTGAAGAGTTTGGGTGAAAAAATTTATGATTTAAACTATATATATTTAGGATTTAAACTATATATATATATATATATATATATATATATATATATATATATATATATATATATATATATATATATATATATATATAAGTCGGGTTTCGGGTTCTTCGCGTAACCCGGCACATGAACCCAAGCCCAATCCGATTTATGATCGGGTTCAAATATTTGAACCCAAACCCGAACCCGAACCTGACTATCTATAACTTTAACCCAACCCATTAACGGGTTTAACCGATCGGGCTCGGGTTTAGCCCGTCCGAGTTGCACCCCTAGGCACTATGGGAGAGAATGTCTAGAGGTAATTTTGTGATTTAGGATAATAGTTAACATAGTTTTAGTATAATATAAAAACATAGAATATTAAGTTGAACAACTAAATAATTGAATATGTTTAATTAAAAACAAAAAAGTATATTTAAAATTATACGAACAAATTAAAAAAATTGTGAAACAAACAATCAGGTGCAAAGCAACCCATGGTCGGTCTTCAGAATGACCTGATGTGACCATGTAACAAGAAGAACAAAAAATGATACAGTGCACCTACCCAGATCGTGCCGAAAAATTGACGCGTAAATCGACGCCACGTGTCGATTTTCTATTGGCCGATTTATTTTTACGAGTTAGCAGGAGGAGAGTGTGTTTTTCCGGCCAATTAAGTGTTGACACGTGATTTTAGGTTTCTATTTTTTTCGGTTTACTTTTTCGGACTCTCATGACTTTTCCAAAATAATAAACTCTCTCCAATTTTTTGGATTGTCTATTTAATCTCTTTACTTTTGCTTTATAGAGTTACTAGTTACCAAATATTCCAGCTGACATTATAATTTGTTACGGATATAATTTGATTTCTCTTTTAATTATAATTTATTATAAATATATTTATATTTTAATAAACTATTTCTTTATAAAATATGCAAGATAATATTAAATATTTTACTTATTTTTTTAAACTTTTAATTACACATCCGGCTTAGACGACTAATTTTGAGCCGTTATAATAGTAGAGATGGTAGAGATTTGAAGAAAGAAAAAAACTCTTATTCCCTCAAGTATATTCCATGTTCATAGTGAAGCAAACTGCAAAATCCAGTTTGTCTGAAGACCAACACGAAAGTCGGTAATTAGAAGGCCAACATGCTCCAATAACCTGTCTTGATCCTTGTTAGCAATCACCCGAATAAAACTTATACGCAATTATTCCGTATCTTTCAGAAACGTATAATACTTGCGTACTTTTAAAATATTGGAATCGGTAAATAAATTTTAAACATGCGAAATTTTAAACGTGTTCCATATTTATTAAAAAAGTTGGCCAAAAAAAAAACTTGGTGAGTAGTTAACCAAATTTGACAACATATTTAATAAGGTAAAAAATTTAACCTTAATATTTTTATTTTTTGAATATTTGACCAAACTTTTTAACGTACTTTATTTGCACTAAGACATACTCCTATTTTTGCTCTTGTTTTTTTTTTTTTCGTGGATAAATTGTTAACAAGGGTCTTGATATGAAGACAAGAAAACAAGGTTTTTTTTTTTTTTCCCCAATATATTCTGGATGCTGATCTTTTGGAGGATGGAAGGCCCCTTTCAAAGCAAAAGGTTTGAAAGCATCGTTCAGTTGGCAACCTCCACTGACAGAGGGCTCTTCCAATCCATAACTTCCGGCGCCATTATCTCCAAAGAGTGGCGGGCGGCCAAGAAAGAAAATAAACCCTTGGCCTCTACTACCCGGCCCCCTCTTTATCCATATCCATGAAGAGAAAAAGAAAAAAAGAATCCGAAGATTCTTAACAGTACTGCTACGTTGTCCGTCTGCCTGCGAGCCAATCTGTCCGTCAAACATCGCCGTGCATTAACAGGTCAACCGATATGGGATCCGTAAATTCACGAAAGGTTAATGGGGTGCTGCCACGCGATGGACGGACCAGTCCGTCTGCGGACAAATTAGCTTTTCCGTATTCTTAATTGTAGCTTTCCTCTCCGGCCACTCAACCAAACTGACCCACTAAGGGATTATAATTTTTGATTGAGTTTGAGTTGGATTGTCTGACCGGAGCTTAATTTAGTTGTCCGGAGAGTCATCTGCAACTCCGACTTCTTGCAGATTAATGTTGGATCAAGAGGGTTATCCAAGCTCCCTGTCATGACTCATGAGTACTTGGAAAGGAAATGGACACACAAGTTACTTTCGGGACAAACCAATATCTATGTCATGGCACACCTAAAATTATGGGTGCAACTCGGACGGGTTGGGTTGGATTTGAATTCAATCCGAGGCCAATCCGAAGAATCATAATCCTAGCCGCCACCTAACCCGGCCTCGGGTTCAACAAATGAAGTCCAAGACCGAGTCCGGAGGAAGTTCAGGTTGGGTCGGATTTATCGGACTATAATATAATATTTAAAATAATTTTAAATAAGATTAATATTAAACATATAATTAAATATCAATTAAGTACCAACCATTACAAAATACAAACTGATTTAGAAGGAGTTGAAGAGTTTGGGTTAATAAATTTAGGATTTAAAGTTTTTATTTTAAAAGTATATATATATATATATATATATATATATATATATATATATATATATATATAATTCGATTTTTGATCGGGTTCAAATATATCCGAACCCAAATCCGAGCCTAAGTATCTTCAACCCTAATTCAACCCATTGACGGGTTTATCCGATCGGACTCGGATTTAGTCCGCCCGAGTTGCACCCCTACCTAAAATGACAAAGTGAAAGCGTTAGTATATGTGAAACAAGATTTACAAGACCAAGTATATCGAAATATATACTTCGATTCAGTCACAACGGCAAAGCAATGAAAACTATTTCACGCTCAAAGGTAAGTAACAAAAATTATTGGGTGGAAAAGTATTATTCCACATAGGAAATATGGAGTTGCATCATGCCTGGTCATTTCAAAATGAGACCTATGCTCACTTTTGTAAAAAAAAAAAAAATTATCAAACAAATTGAAAAAAATAATATATTTATTTACACTACCTGTATGTATTTTGCTGCTGAAACACGGAACATCGTATAAACTGGAACTCCTACACCTAGGGTCCGTTTGGTAAATCGTATTTAGAGGTGGGATTTGAATTTTTATGGATTTGGAGACAAATCCATAGAATTCTATGTTTGGTTGGAGATGGATTTGGATATGTAAAGTATGACAAAATCCAAAACTTGGATTTGTTGGATTTTGGAGAAAAGTAATAATTATTCTTTAATAATTTTGTTAAAATATTTATTATTTAATAATTTTGTTAAAAATTAGTAAATTAAAAATTAGTTATTAATCATAAAACCAAATCCTATGTTTGGTTGGAGTTGGATTTGGAGTTGGATTTGAATAGTAAAATCCATGATTTGGATTTGGAGGATTTTTAAATCCAAATCCAAATAGTAATATCCAGTTACCAAACAAGCCCCTATGCAGAATGATGTATAAACACGGAACATCGTATAAACACGGAACATCAAGAGACATCTTCAGTTTCTGACTCTTTAGAAAATGGTAGACTTATGATTAGGGATGGCAACGAGATGGGTAGGGAGCCGGGGACCATATACCCCATCCCATTTTCGAGTATTATTTGAATCTCCATTTCCGTTTTCGTTTTCCATCGGGTTCAATTTTTTACCCCCGTTTTCGTCCCTGTTAAACAATGCCGTCTCCGTCCTCGTCCCTGCCTCCGTCCCGTTGACACTTTCGGAGCCAAACTTTCTCTTGTCCGTCTCTGGTCCGGTTAACAATTTTTTATGTACATTATAAGCTTAAAAAATTATTATTATTCTAAAAAAAATTACAAGACATGTTAATAAAACATGGTTTTCATAAAAAAAAAATACTGCTAGATATAGATCATGAACTCATCGTACCAATGGATTGCACATATGGGTATAAGTAATCGGGGTTGAAAATTTACCGGGACAGGGAGTATTATACCCATATCCGTCCCCGAATCTGACTAAATTTTTTTTTTTAATCCTCATCCCCGCCCCCATCCCCGTTTTTAAATCCCCAAACCCGTCCCCATCGGGAGAAAAAACCGGATCTCCGTCGGGTTTGGAAAAAATTGCCATCTCTACTCATGATCTTTCTAGATGTTCTAGAAATTAATTTCTTTAGGAAATATCTAGGGTCTAAAATAATCTCTGGAATATTCAATTTAAGCTTCATGCAAGTCTTTTGAAAATTATAAATAAGTAGGAGACTTAGTTGTTCATCGCCATCAAAAAAAATTGTAAACTCTCTCTAGTGTAGTGAAGTTTTAAATCTTCCAATCTTTCTTCCTCTTTTGTTCTACAAGTTTTTCATTCTCGCCTTAACGATTTAGCTAGATGTTTAGATAAAGCTGATACGAATTTTCGAGTATGAAATTTGTATGTCGTACGGATTGAAGTGTAGTATAAAATACTAAATATGTGACAAGTCATCCGGTCTAGGTTGTGCATGTGCCTTACCTGCTCATAGAATTGTGAATTTGGGACAGTCTTTGTTAGTGTGTTTGTCGTTATTGCATACTTTTGCTTGAGGTTTAGGAGCCGAGCCAACCAGAAACTAATTTGGGTCCTTGTTAGCAATCACCCGAATAATACTCGTATTATACGCAAATTTTTTCGTATCTTTCATAAACGTATAATACTTGTGTACTTTTGAAAGATTCAAACCAGTATCTAAATTTTAAGCATACAAACTTTTAAACGTGTTCCATATAAATTATTGAAAAAATTGGCATAAAAATGTGACGGAAACCTGTTTAATAAACTAAATTTGACAACATATTTAAGAATATAAAGTTTCTAAGCTCAATATTTCTATTTTTTCGAATATTTGACCAAATTTTTGAACATACTTTATTTGTACTAAGTCAATTTATACTCATATTTTGGTCGTCCCAAATTTTTTCAGTTTGCCGAATTGCTAACAAGGATTTGGGTTGACTGGTCACACAGCTGGTCCCGTGAGATTGGAAGTGTGGGATTGGGCAGACAAAGCAAAGAGATTTCCATATTAAATGGGCCAAGCTTGGTGGATCTTGCACAATCAGCAAGCCCACAGCCTGGAATATTGTGCAATTTTGACTACTTTAGCTGGGAAATGTGAAGATGTTCTGAATAGTTGATGCTTCATAATAGGACTATATTACTATTGAAGTGATTTAGGTTGACAATTATTTTGCACAAGGCAAATATTTATTGACAAAGGACATATACTAAATTGACAATAATAGGTCCCTTATCTGTCTTTTTTCATCTAATGCGGGAACTGCGTCAAAAAATCTTCATCTTCGATCTCTTATTGATTCAGTCATGGGGTCTGCGTTCACGGTAAAGTTTACGTCCGTCCATTCCTTGAAAGCTTGATCCCGCTTACCTCCCATCTTTCATCTTGTCCTTGTTACGCAACATGCCAACGATAACCTTGGCCCTCTCGCTTAAAGGGATATATTCGGTCGGAACCAAATTCGCGTTGCTTTAGAGTCTAGGTTCTCGGACCTTCTCTCATGGATTTGCCGACTTCCTCACCTAGCCATCAATCCGGCTGCTTGGTGTCGGCAAGTTCTTGTCTTTTGACTTGCCCCAAAATAGTCTAACATTGGGGATCCGCGGTAGGGCAGTCCAGCTCTTCCCTTCAGATTAAAAAAAAATTCACTCTCCTCAATTTTCTGGAATGTTGGTATTCTTATCCAAAGAAATATTTTGCATCACCTCGACCAGAAACCCAATGTTTTCGTAAGAGTTCCTAAACAAAAATCTACAAGTGAACTAGTTCATAAGTAGTATTTCTCTCCTTCCGACTGTGCCACAGGGATATGAAGGGTACAACTTTGTCAAGATGATATAACTCATTGGTCTTAAAGTTCTGTCAACATTGGTAAACCTTATAAAAAATATACGTCGTTGCTTATGCCCAAGGGCGTACCCACCTTGTGGGCTGGGGTGACTTCCAAGCCACCCCAATTTTTCCTTCTTTGTTTTTTTATCATACATATTTTTTTTTTGATTTATTTCCTATAAATCATCCGACACTTGGTCCACCATAATCCACTCCAAACTCCAATCCACCCTAATCTACTCCAGACTCCAATCCACCCTAACTTGAATTCTGATTCCGCCCTTGTTTATGCCTCAAATTTAGCTTAACCCTATACCGTCTACCTCAAGTGGCTACTGTCGAGGCATAGACTCGAGTGGATGATGTTCGAATACCGAGTGGAGCAATCATGGTTAATACCTTCTTCATCTTCAAATACATATATATGTGTATATATTAAAAAAAGAAAAAAAAAGTATATATACATCCTCTCTTCGTATAATTTCCAATAAACCACATCACCTTGGAACTCTCTACTTAGAGCATCATTAGTAAGGCCATCACACATTCTATATTCTAGATTCAAAATGTAGGAGCTCATTTTTTAGAATAGTAAGTCTCATTCCTATTTTCAATTTATAGATTTTGGGTCCCATCCCACCCATGGGAGTTATAGATTGAGCCTCCAAATTTCTATATTATAGATTGTATAAACTCATTTCGTAGAATAGTAAGTCACAATTGGAGCAAAAAAATTTAGATTATAGATTTTTTATTATTTTCTTCTTACATTATTTTTTTCTACATTAATTATTGACAATACAATTTTTGGGACCGGAGCTTACTTTATCATTTCCTATTATTCTCATACAAATCCGACTCATTCTATATTTACCTTTTTAAAAAAAAAATTGGACTACTAATGATGCTACTGATGCCGAGTTCTGATATATTGCCATGCCCTTCCGACACTAAATTATGTCATCTGTCTCACACGGATACATTTTGTAGTTTTTGACTGAAAGAAGTACCTAAAATTCCTTGATGCCTATTTATCGCTTTTATAATGCAATCAATTATCGAAGTTCTCCCCCAAGATCCCCAATTTATATAGAGCTTTGCTATGCCTACAACCAATGCTTACAACCTTCCTATAATCCGTCACGTGTCGGACTTCAATTGAAGGAGGGGAGCAAGTGGTGGGGTCGGGTGGAGCCCATGTAGCAGGGGAGCGTGAGGGGTGGTGGGATCCGGTGGGACCCATGTGTAAGGGGTGGGTGAGTGAGGTTGTAAGTATGTGGTTGTAAACTTAGCATTTTCAATTATTTATCAATCTTCCATTTGGCAGCCTGGCCCAAATCTTCTCTTTCTTCTATTTCATTCACTGGAGTAGTTTATATTGTTTAAAGACCTACATCTCATGCACGTTATATAGTATTGATGTGACGGTCTTTCATTAATTTTAGTGTGATCTGATTCTAATTGGAGATGCTGAAGTCAACGAAACCGGCAACGTTAGGTGTTAGCACGTGTCCCCCTAGTTCTGCATACGTTTTTTGTAAGAAAAAAATAGACATGGCCAGACTTTGCCGACGAACGTGCAAAATTGGTGACTCATGTGCACGAATCCCCCTCTTGATTCTCTTATGTAGAAATAATTTGTGCCTTTTTTTTTCCTTCTATTCCTATTCAATGAGCTCGTGGGGGCAAAGACGAACTTTTAAAATGAGCCTAATATGTAATATAAAAAACTAACATTACCGAATATTTGAATTAAATGACCTTTAGAGTAGAGACTAATTGTTAATCACTATACCACAATTATTTTATCTTAACTAGTAATGCACACGTGCATCGCAGGTGCGTAAAAATTTAAATATAATTTTATTTTAAATTTTTTGTCATTTCTAGGAATTGAAGTCAAGCAATAAAAAAAATTTGTCATATCTTAACCACTTGAATTAGAGTTATTTAGTTATAAATATATTATATTAGGTAGTTAAATGATTGGTTAAGTGTTTTTAATAATTAGTAGATTATTTAATTATCTTTTTATTAAATTTTAATTTATTTAAATGGATGATGATATACATACAGTTTTGACGGCTCACTTTTGAGCCGTTTCCAAACCGCATTATATAGTAGAAGATTATTACGTGACAATTATTTTATGGCAGTCACTACACCATAATTATTATTTTATAACTGTAAGCCCCCTGAATTTCAGGGTTTATTTTTATTTTTCTGAATGAATTATTATCGATAAATATTTTATTTATTTAATTGTTTAGATCATTAATGTACCTTTCCATGACTTCGACTTCTGGAGCGTCAGGGATACCAATCTCTGTAAACTCTCTTCACGAGCTTTTAAGTAGACAAGATTATCTTCATTTTGATATATCCTGTCCCACTTAAATTCGTTCCCTTGTGCTCTTTTTGTATCGCGCAAGTTCGGGTCAACTTAGACCGATTAATCGTTGAATAATTATTCCCACTTTTATTTTTGATCGTCGTTTACACGTTGCCGTGGCTTTTAATTTAGGAGCACCAGACCAGTCGTTTTCTCAGAACCAACTTCTCATGAATGATCTACTCGAGACGCTCTCCACCCATGACCTTCGTGTCCCACTCAGACACTTCATTTTGTGCTCTATTTTCTTCGCACAACTTCCGGGTCAATTTAGGCCGATTTATTTTATGCCGTAAAACCCGATTTATTTTCCAATTTAATTTCGGGACCCGACATCGATCAAACCTGTCAACCCGAAGTATGGACGTGGCCCACTTGAAGCCTACTACCCGCATGACGCTTGTGTCCCATTTATTGGAGTCCCCGCATGTTGTTTATTTATCCATGATTATAAATCCCAATTTTAATTCCATTATTGCACCCGGTCCGATTTTGACTCAACCCGGTTCGGCCGAACCCGAACCCAAGCTCCCTGTTGTCCTCTCATGACTGCCCAAGTACCCCACATAATTTCCCTATTTTCTTTCTATTTTGGAAATATCCACTTTTCTCTTTTCCTCTCTCTCTCTTAAATATCCCACATATTTATTATATATATATATATATATATATATATATATATATATATATATATATATATATATATATATATATATATATATATATATATCTCCCAATCTCTCTTTTTTTTTTTTTTTTTTTGAAATCCCACTCACACACACAATTGGGGGCTCGAACCTTGCCGGCCCCTCCAGGTGTCCACTCTAATACCACTAGGCTAGAGAGCTCGGACTCTCCCAATCTCTCTTTACACCTCCCTACACTCCCCCTCACTTCCCATACCAGCTCACAGCACCCCCCCTAGCCGACTTCTCTCTCTCTTCCCCCCTCAAATATCTCTCTATCCTACACTCTCTCTCTTCCTATATGTTAATATACAAACCACACACACACACAAAGTAACTCTCACTCTCTCTTTACATTCAACCACACACACACCACCACCCTCACCACAGCCGACAGCCCCCCCCCCCCGGCCGAGCACTCCCACCACCACCTCCTTCACCATCTCCTCCATCTCCTCCTCCTCTTCTTCATCATCTTCCCCATCATCATCATCAAGCACCACCATTAACAAACACACCACCACCTCCATCATCATCATCATCCTCCACCACTTCCACCACCGTACAGTCGCCCCCATCGTGCCCGGCGTTGCGCCGTCGCCGCCGCCGCCTTAGCTGGCCGGCCGCAGCAGCAGCTGCGCCAGCGGCAGCAGCCGCGAGCATGCATGCACGCGCGCGCACGCGCGGAAGCGTGCATGGGCGTGGCCGCGCGCACCACCGCGGCCGACCGCCGCCGCCGGCGACCCCCCCCCACCGGCGCGCGCACCCCCGACGACCTCTCTCTGTCCATCACCAGCCTCCCCGACGTGTTAAATACACGTTTCGTGCGTTTACGTCGAAATCCCGTCGACGCGCGCGCGAGAAGTTTCAGAAATTGTGTTTCGGGATAGCGACTTCGCGCGGATTTTCTGGGAGATCCGACCGTTGGATCGGCGAACTCCTTCCTCCGTCGCAATCTTAGTATATAGCACTTCACTCCTGTCAATTTTCGTCCGTTAATTTTATCGTTTGATACCTCAAAACTGACCACCAAGTTGACGTTTTAAATTGAACTATTTTTGGACAGTTTCGTGATGCCAACTTCGCGGGTTCGTATCTTCGTCGTCGCAGCTCCGTTTTGCGCTCCGTCAGTTCCGGTGCACAGCTGGTATAACCCTCTTCCTGCCTCCTTTAGATTTCATTTCATTATAAGCACGTTTGGTTGGTCGAATTCGACGCCAAAGTTGGCTGTCCGAATTCTTTAATTTGCACTTGTTAAATTCCATTTTTGAACCCGGGACACCGGATTCAATTTCTGACACCACCAGTAGACTCGTGGCATCGTTCTGGCATGTTTTCATATAAAGTTTGCTTGATTTAGAGAACGTGGGCCCTGACACGTATTTCGGTGCAAAGTGGGTCCCACTTTTCGAGTCAACGGGTCACTTTGAGATCGGCTCATCGGAATCCAATTCCGGATATACCGTTGAGTTCGTATCGTCATTCTGGACTCGTTGACATATAATTTGCTGAGTTTTGAAGACATTTGCTCCGGCACGCATTTCCGTGCAAATCGGATACCAAGTGTCCGCGTCAACGTATCATTTTGAGATTGGCACATCGGAATCCTATTCCGGATATACCGTTGGGTTCGTATCGTCATTCTGGATTTGTGGACATATAATTTGTTAGGTTTTGTAGACTTCTATCCCGACACGTTTTTCGGTGCAAAGTGTGTCCAACGGCGGACATCATTTTGACCCGAAATTACCGTTTTGTCCCTGTATCCAAATTGGACTTATGGGTAGACTATCCTAGCTGATTTGACCATTCTGGACACGTTGGTGATATTTATTTTATCATCCGACAACATCTGTAGATTTTGATTATGTATTATCCTTAATTTATAATTAATTATTTTTCCAGATATTGTTACTTTCTGGTTTTGAATTTTTATATATATTTTAATTGCTGTAAAAATCTTGGAAAAAATTATATTTAGATACTATGTTAATTTAGCTAATTTATTATAATTTTTTCAGTATTTAATAAGTACTTTTGGTATTTTATAAAAATGGGAAAACAGAACTCATTTTCAATATATTTATGTTTGCTGATTTTTAATAATTATTTATGAGGGTTTATAAATTCCAAAAAAATTAGTATAAATTTCTATAATTAACAAGGATTATTTTGTTACTTTATTTTATATAATATTGATCTTTTTTTGTCTATCTCAAAAATTATTGGAACTCAATGTACAGTTTGATTTATTTATTGAATAGTTACGACTTTCAATATTTTGTGTTGTTTTGAGTTATAGACGTATTGGACCTCACCCCGCACTAGTGTAAAGATCCTAGGAAGTTAGTTTGTGTATAGTGGCACTCCACATTAGACTTTTTATGCTAGGTCCCCACTTGACTAGTTTGACTAAAATGTTTGATTAGAGTTGACTTTGACCTAGATTGGCTTAGAAATCATATAGATTGTATTAGTTCTTTCGTTTACTTTCATTTTGGACATGTCATAACTGTATTACTCTATTTTAGGACATTGTGACCCTGGTACAGACATCTGATATTACACTACTCTTTACAGAGTATCAGACGAGTACATTCTCTGATAGTTCTCTCATTTATTTGTTAATTACTGTATTTCAGTTCTAGTTAGTTCTATGTGATTCTCTGTATCAACACGTATGGATATTTCTGGATTCATGTATGCGACACATACCTTACTTACTGATCTCTATTACTGGAATCACTGGAATCATTCCGGAATCATTTCTGGAATCATCATTTGGCCGGACTCATCTCGATTCTTGTGTCTTGTACTGGATTCACTTGCTGGGCGGGAAAATATTGAGTAAGACATGTAGACATACCCCAAATCCGGAATCTTCTACTGGAATCTACCGGAAGCATAGCCATCTCTTGCCCGATCAGTGAGAGATGTGCCTGATACCTACAGTCGTTTACATGTCGACCTCGGTATTTTAAAACACACTGTTAGATCATAGTTGGACTCACCCTGGATTCATTGATCACTGTTGGACTCATCTTGTACCGAAAATCATCTGGTATCGGATTATATGGACTGGACTCACACTGGGATTACATTAGACTTATATTGTACTGTCTGGACTCATACATGTTATTCTAGTTCAGTTAGCTTTTATTACCGTCATCATTGTCATGATTATTCTCTTGTTTAGTTACCTTTCTTTTCTTGTATCTTAACTGTTTTTCTATACCATCACCTGAATATAAACTGCCATGTTCATCAATAAAACTGTCTATAACTGCTTTAGAGTTCTCTGTCATTTACTTGGGTTTTCTAGATGGGTTGTACTCGTTCCTGTCCTGATTGGACCTATTGAAAATATTACAGATGATAGTCCTGAGGATACATGCCCTACTTACCATGGACCTGGCCTTAGCTCCAGAAGAGGCCCCAGCGGGGAACCTTGCTTAGTTATCTTTCATGTGTTTTGAGACTTAGACTTTGGTCTGTACTTATATTTGGATACTGGACTTTGTCTCCAGTTAGATACTTTGGTTATGTATTATTAAGTCTGTACTTGTTTACCTTCGCGTATAGATGCTGTGTTGTAATGAACATTTAAATGTGATTTTAGAACTGTTAGTAGCTTAGATCCTTTATTGTCTATTCTTAGAACAGCTTACTACGCTTTAACAAGCGTAGGCTGGACATGGCTCGGCCCGGCCCAATAATTTGGGTAACGGGTCGTGACATATTTTTAGTGGCGGCCCATGCAGGTCCAGACTTAAGTTGTTTGGTTACGTTATTGTACCAAGCATGCCTGCAATTAGGATCTAGGACAACTTGATACAACTAGGAATAACATTTAGAACACCTAGAGGATTTCTAGGATTGCAACATAGGAGAACTCATCACAGCATAGGACCGTTAGCTATAATTAGTTTCTTGTTTATATTTCAGTGGGTCAATTTAGACCAAGTTTGTACCCTTGGGATGACCCCTGAGGATCTCACTCTAATCTTATCTAGAAATCAGTTTCCACTTATTTCTATTTGCTCTTCTTTAAATTCGTTGTTGAAATTAATTTCTGATTTTGTTGTTAACTTCGATCTTGCATCGTGATAAATTTTGTGGATTGAATTGTGATATATTCTGATAAGGTAAACGTCTGCTTTAGTTATGGAGTTTAGAATTTATCGCAGCCATATTAGCTGGTATGACAAAAACGTAGAGCCTGATTTTGGATATATTATCCTATTCATAGAATTTAGATTTTCTCGCAGCCATACCGGTTGGCGTGGCGAGAATTCTAGATAACATGATTATAGGGTGTGTACCTTAGTTATGACTCTACCGTTTATTGCATCTAAGCTTACTGGTGGGGCAAAAATTCTGGCAACATGATTTCAGGAAGACGTGTATGGTTATCAGATCATATTCCAACTTGGTTTACTTTGTTATGACCGAATGAGCAAGAATAAGTTCTTATCATTATTCTTCCCCGTCTCGATTAACTCCGTTCTATCTACATCTGCAACTAGGATTATAGGCTCTCTAGGACTCTCCAACATGATTGCTTTCATGTTATCTTTTGGACAAAATTATTTTTATGTTCCATCTTTCCTATGACTTGACTAAACTTTTTTTCGTTAACCTCTTGGATAATTCTTCTCGTTATATATCCCGTTGTTTTCGTACCATTCTTGGAGATATTCCGATAAACTTTTCTGTCTTGCTTGACCATTTAACTTGTTTGGACACTGTTATGGATTGTTTGACCCAGTCTTAGGCCTTATTACCTTCTACTTGATAGATGACCGAAATAGCCAAACCTTGTTGACTGATCCTGTAGTATAACTATAAATGTATGGTGTGATTATGATAAGTACTTTTCCTAGGGATTGGTTAGATTAAGCTTATAGGACAAGTATGGGTGACTGACCATAGTAGACTTGGAAACCATTAAGAACGATTGTATTGGTATTATGACTCGATGATAGGGTATCTAAGATGGATAAATGAGATAGTATATTGTTATGACTATGGATTGAGGATTAGAATCTTGTGCTAAGCAAATTGAGAATTTAGCATTTGTAGAATTTTGGGTGGATTATCTATAGCTAATTACATGTGATTAGAGGGTAGATCGATATGTAGAATGATATAGAATAAGTTAGAATGGGATATAATGTTGCATACGAGATCGAAAAGATATCAGTTAAAAGACATGGAACAAGACAAAGACATATGTACATTGGTAATTAATAAATCGGGAGTTTTGAAATCGAGGATTTATATTCGGAGGACTTGTTGAGTAAAAAGAAAGAGGCTCTACGCCAAGAATAAGAATTGAAAGTATGATTTCAAGGAGAAGCTGTAGGAAAGGATTGACGACAAATGATGCTAAGGAACTGTGGATTGATAGAATAGGGATACTTAGGATATGATAAGGAAATCCAGAATTTATAATTGAGGTTGGAAATATGGTTGATGATTAAGCATTATAGGTTTATAAACATACCCAGAGAATGACCTATAGTTTAGGGTATACATAAATGTTTCATGTTAGTATGAAAGATTCTAAAGGATGTATGACGAATTTTATGATAGAAGGACTTAGTTGAACCGGAACCAAAAAGATTGTAGGAGAAACAAAAGAGATGATTACAAGGATAGCAGATTGAGTATTGTAGCCAGAGCAGCTACATGTTATAGTTTGACCGGTTGGATGATTTTCAATTTCGAGGACGAAATTTTTGTAAGGTGGGTAGGATGTAAGCCCCCTGAATTTCAGGATTTATTTTTATTTTTCTGAATGAATTATTATCGATAAATATTTTATTTATTTAATTGTTTAGATCATTAATGTACCTTTCCATGACTTCGACTTCTGGAGCGTCAGGGATACCAATCTCTGTAAACTCTCTTCACGAGCTTTTAAGTAGACAAGATTATCTTCATTTTGATATATCCTGTCCCACTTAAATTCGTTCCCTTGTGCTCTTTTTGTATCGCGCAAGTTCGGGTCAACTTAGACCGATTAATCGTTGAATAATTATTCCCACTTTTATTTTTGATCGTCGTTTACACGTTGCCGTGGCTTTTAATTTAGGAGCACCAGACCAGTCGTTTTCTCAGAACCAACTTCTCATGAATGATCTACTCGAGACGCTCTCCACCCATGACCTTCGTGTCCCACTCAGACACTTCATTTTGTGCTCCATTTTCTTCGCACAACTTCCGGGTCAATTTAGGCCGATTTATTTTATGCCGTAAAATCCGATTTATTTTCCAATTTAATTTCGGGACCCGACATCGATCCAACCTATCAACCCGAAGTATGGACGTGGCCCACTTGAAGCCTACTACCCGCATGACGCTTGTGTCCCATTTATTGGAGTCTCCGCATGTTGTTTATTTATCCATGATTATAAATCCTAATTTTAATTCCATTATTGCACCCGGTCCGATTTTGACTCAACCCGGTTCGGCCGAACCCGAACCCAAGCTCCCTGTTGTCCTCTCATGACTGCCCAAGTACCCCACATAATTTCCCTATTTTTTTCCTATTTTGGAAATATCCACTTTTCTCTTTTCCTCTCTCTCTTAAATATCCCACATATTTATATATATATATATATATATATATATATATATATATATATATATATATATATATATATATATATATATATATATATATATAAATATCTCCCAATCTCTCTTTACACCTCCCTACACTCCCCCTCACTCCCCATACCAGCTCACAGCACCCCCCCCCCTAGCCGACTTCTCTCTCTCTTCCCCCCTCAAATATCTCTCTATCCTACACTCTCTCTCTTCCTATATGTTAATATACAAACCACACACACATACAAAGTAACTCTCACTCTCTCTCTCTTTACATTCAACCACACACACACCACCACCCTCACCACAGCCGACAGCCCCCCCCCCCGGTCGAGCACTCCCACCACCACCTCCTTCACCATCTCCTCCATCTCCTCCTCCTCTTCTTCATCATCTTCCCCATCATCATCATCAAGCACCACCATTAACAAACACACCACCACCTCCATCATCATCATCATCCTCCACCACTTCCACCATCGTACAGCCGCCCCCGCCGTGCCCGGCGTTGCGCCGTCGCCACCGCCGCCTTAGCTGGCCGGCCGCAGCAGCAGCTGCGCCAGCGGCAGCAGCCGCGAGCATGCATGCACGCGCGCGCCGCGCGCGGAAGCGTGCATGGGCGTGGCCGCGCGTACCACCGCGGCCGACCGCCGCCGCCGGCGACCCCTCCCACCGGCGCGCGCACCCCCGACGACCTCTCCCTGTCCATCACCGGCCTCCCCGACGTGTTAAATACACGTTTCGTGCGTTTACGTCGAAATCCCGTCGACGCGCGCGCGAGAAGTTTCAGAAATTGTGTTTCGGGACAGCGACTTCGCACAGATTTTTTGGGAGATCCGACCGTTGGATCGGCGAACTCCTTGCTCCGTCGCAATCTTGGTATATAGCACTTCACTCCTGTCAATTTTTGTCCGTTAATTTTATCGTTTGATACCTCAAAACTGACCACCAAGTTGACGTTTTAAATTGAACTGTTTTTGGACAGTTTCGTGACGCCAACTTCGCGGGTTCGTATCTTCGTCGTCGCAGCTCCGTTTTGTGCGCCGTCAGTTCCGGTGCACAGCTGGTATAACCCTCTTCCTGCCTCCTTTAGATTTCGTTTCATTATAAGCACGTTTGGTTGGTCGAATTCGACGCCAAAGTTGGCCGTCCGAATTTTTTAATTTGCACTTGTTAAATTCCATTTTTGAACCCGGGACACCAGATTCAATTTCTGACACCACTAGTAGACTCGTGGCGTCGTTCTGGCATGTTTTCATATAAAGTTTGCTTGATTTGGAGAACGTGGGCCCTGGCACGCATTTCGGTGCAAAGCGGATCTCACTTTTCGAGTCAACGGGTCACTTTGAGATCGGCTCATCGGAATCCAATTCCGGATATACCGTTGAGTTCGTATCATCATTCTGGACTCGTTGACATATAATTTGCTGAGTTTTGAAGACATTTGCTCCGGCACGCATTTCCGTGCAAATCGGATACCAAGTGTCCGCGTCAACGTATCATTTTGAGATCGGCACATCGAAATCCTATTCCGGATATACCGTTGGGTTCGTATCGTCATTCTGGATTCGTGAACATATAGTTTGTTAGGTTTTGTAGACTTCTATCCCGACACGTTTTTCGGTGCAAAGTGTGTCCAACGGCGGACATCATTTTGACCCGAAATTACCGTTTTGCCCCTGTGTCCAAATTGGACTTATGGGTAGGCTATCCTAGCTGATTTGACCGTTCTGGACACGTTGGTGATATTTACTTTATCATCCGACAACATCTGTAGATTTTGATTATGTATTATCCTTAATTTATAATTAATTATTTTTCCAGATATTGTTACTTTCTGGTTTTGAATTTATATATATATTTTAATTGCTGTAAAAATCTTGGAAAAAATTATATTTAGATACTATGTTAATTTAGCTAATTTATTATAATTTTTTCAGTATTTAATAAGTACTTTTGGTATTTTATAAAAATGGGAAAACAGAACTCATTTTCAATATATTTATGTTTGCTGATTTTTAATAATTATTTATGAGGGTTTATAAATTCCAGAAAAATTAGTATAAATTTCTATAATTAACAAGGATTATTTTGTTACTTTATTTTATATAATATTGATCTTTTTTGTCTATCTCAAAAATTATTGGAACTCAATGTACAGTTTGATTTATTTATTGAATAGTTACGACTTTCAATATTTTGTGTTGTTTTGAGTTATAGACGTATTGGACCTCACCCCGCACTAATGTAAAGATCCTAGGAAGTTAGTTTGTGTATAGTGGCACTCCACATTAGACTTTTTATGCTAGGTCCCCACTTGACTAGTTTGACTAAAATGTTTGATTAGAATTGACTTTGACCTAGATTGGCTTAGAAATCATATAGATTGTATTAGTTCTTTCGTTTACTTTCATTTTGGACATGTCATAACTGTATTACTCTATTTTAGGACATTGTGACCCTGGTACAGACATCTGATATTACACTACTCTTTACAGAGTATCAGGCGAGTACATTCTCTGATAGTTCTCTCATTTATTTGTCAATTACTGTATTTCAGTTCTAGTTAGTTCTATGTGATTCTCTGTATCAACACGTATGGATATTTCTGGATTCATGTATGCGACACATACCTTACTTACTGATCTCTATTACTGGAATCACTGGAATCATTCCGGAATCATTTCTGGAATCATCATTTGGCCGGACTCATCTCGATTCTTGTGTCTTGTACTGGATTCACTTGTTGGGCGGGGAAATATTGAGTAAGACATGTAGACATACCCCAAATCCGGAATCTTTTACTGGAATCTACCGGAAGCATAGCCATCTCTTGCCCGATCAGTGAGAGATGTGCCTGATACCTACAGCCGTTTACATGTCGACCTCGGTATTTTAAAACACACTGTTAGATCATAGTTGGACTCACCCTGGATTCATTGATCACTGTTGGACTCATCTTGTACCGGAAATCATCTGGTATCGGATTATATGGACTGGACTCACACTGGAATTACATTAGACTTATATTGTACTGTCTGGACTCATACATGTTATTCTAGTTCAGTTAGCTTTTATTACCGTCATCATTGCCATGATTCTTCTCTTGTTTAGTTACCTTTCTTTTCTTGTATCTTAACTGTTTTTCTATACCATCACCTGAATATAAACTGTCATGTTCATCAATAAAACTGTCTATAACTGCTTTAGAGTTCTCTGTCATTTACTTGGGTTTTCTAGATGGGTTGTACTCGTTCCTGTCCTGATTGGACCTGTTGAAAATATTACAGATGATAGTCCTGAGGATACATGCCCTACTTACCATGGACCTGGCCTTAGCTCCAGAAGAGGCCCCAGCGGGGAACCTTGCTTAGTTATCTTTCATGTGTTTTGAGACTTAGACTTTGGTCTGTACTTATATTTGGATACTGGACTTTGTCTCCAGTTAGATACTTTGGTTATGTATTATTAAGTCTGTACTTGTTTACCTTCGCCTATAGATGCTGTGTTGTGATGAACATTTAAATGTGATTTTAGAACTGTTAGTAGCTTAGATCCTTTATTGTCTATTCTTAGAACAGCTTACTACGCTTTAACAAGCGTAGGCTGGACATGGCTCGGCCCGGCCCAATAATTTGGGTAACGGATCGTGACAATAACTAACAGCTTAAATTTAATTTTGGGATTCCAGTAAATATAATATCCAGAACGGATGCAGTTGGTAGGGGTGAGCATTATTCGGCTTTGGACCGAAAATTGAACCGAACCGAACCGAACCGAATAAGAGGTTCGGTTCGATTTTAAAAAAATTCGGTTCGGTTTTGATTTTAAAATTGCAAAATTTTCTTATTCGGTTTCGGTTTTGCATTTCGGTCCAAAATCGAAAACCGAATAAAAAAATTTAATATATATATGTGTGTGTGTACAAGTATTAATATATATAGTGTGTGTGTGTATAAGTAATATATATAGGTATATACTAAATATGTCTATGTATATTTAGCTATTATATATATTAAAAAAACTGAAAAAAAAATGAATAAATTGAAAACTGAACTGATTTAATTCGGTTCGGTTTAATTCGATTTTGAGCAAATTCGGTTCGATTTTGATTTTGTTATTCGGTTTTGGTCCAATTTAATTTTAGCTTATTCGGTTCAATTTAAACCGAATTAACTGAATGCTCACCCCTAGCAGTCGGTGCACTTGCTGAGGGTCGGGCTCTGGTTCTACCTTCGTAAGAAGAATGAGCTTTGCTATGCCTACAACCAAATTTTACAAACCTCCTACAACCGGACACGTGTCGGACTTCGATTGGAGGAGGGGAATAAATGGTGGGACCGGGTGGAGCCCATGTAGCAGGGGGGGTCAGAGTGTTGGTGGGATCCGGTGGGATCCATGTGTAAGGGGTGGGAGAGAGTAGTTGTAAGAAAGTTGTAAGAATTTGGTAGTAAACTTAGCATTTTCCAAAAAAAATTTGCTATAAATTTAATAAAATTGTGGATATTTATGAGATAATAGTAGAGGTTTAGCAGACGTCGCATCGGTCCAGCTGGAATATCTGATTAAGGAAAGGAAAGCACAACCAGGCCCATAGCACGTGTAGTTTCCGCGTCAACAATGGCCCGCCAAAGTCCAGGTCGAGCTTATCCGAATATTACTTTTATTAGGACGCTACAGTGTGTAGATTACTCCGAATTTTTTATTCATTGACGATGACTTCGTCTGCTTTTACCGAATTTAAACGGATTTGAGTTGAGCCGGATCGGAACAGACTTTAAAATTAAAACGCTAAATTCAATTCGGACCGAAATCCGGTCTGAACCGGATCCAAATTAGATCCGGCTTGGTCACTGACCGTTTCGGTTTAAAAAATAGTAATTAAAAATTTAATATGCATACTATATTTATATATCTATTCTAACTTAGATGGTGAAACTTTTGAATTCCAAAAATATCCTTACATACTTATACTAATTAAAAATAGTTCATTAATTTTAATAAAGACAACTTAGTAATTAGGAAGACTATTCTTTGGTCTTTCTAATCTAATTAAAAAAATGTCAAAATACGTGCAAGGCACGTGCACATATGCTAGTGTTAATAAAACAAAATAATGTTGACACAGTGGTTAACTAAGGAGACTTTAAGATTTAATGAAATATTAGGTTTAAATACATATAAAAACAAAATCCAGCTCAAACCGACTAAAAGGTGGGGCTGGACCAATCTGATCACACGGACATGGAAATCAAATCTAGTCCGAACCTCCTAGTATATGAGTTGACCGAGCCGGATTGTCCCATTGGCCAAACCAGGACCGGTAAAAGTCTGAGAGTTTTATAGGACTGGACTCAAGGCCGGTCTTGGTCCAGCAGTCAGGACGACCGTCCAGGACGCATGAACTAGAAGAGTCTCAAAAATTTATAAATAAATAAATAAATATATATATATAACTTTGTAATATGTTAATTATTATTATGAATACAAAATAACAAGGTAATACACCTTGAAATTCTAACAACAATAAAACTGTACAATTCTAAGTTTAGACCCAAGCATACTAATTTTGTATTGACCAGCATGGTGCTTTATACAATTTGGTTAATTAATGAACGAAAGGAATTCTAAAAGAAAACAACCCTAAAAAAAGAACTCTGCATCTTGTTTAAAAAAGAAAAGAAAAAAAATACTATAACTTGAATTATAACTATTTATTGGATTAGTGCAATGGCTTTATTACATCACTATATGGTCAAAAGTCATATATAAGCGGAAGATAATGTAATGTATGAATTGGGGGTGAGCATTCCATTAATTCAGTTCAAATCGAACTAAATAATCGAAAAATAAATTGGACCGAAAATCGAATAACTAAAATCGAAATCGAACCAAATTATCCATAATCTAATCAAATCGAATATATATATATATATATATATATATATATATATATATATATATATATATATATATATATATATATATATATATATAGGAGCAGATCAAAATTCCCTTCAGAAAACCTCATAAAAAAAACTCTCACTCTCAGCCGTAATTTAATGTTAATATTAATGTTAGGGGACTTTTGATATATATATATGCAAATGACCTCTAGCCTAGTGGTTAAGAGAGATGCATGCGGCCCAAGTGGTCGGGAGTTCGAGCCTCAGTGGAGGCGAGTTCGCCACAAGTACCCATTTTTTCAAAAAAAAAAAAAAAAAAAAAAAAAAATATATATATATATATATATATATATATATATATATATATATATTTTACACCTCTCTCTCTATATGTATATATAATTTTTTATTCGGTTTTGAATCGAAACTCAAAATCGAAACATAATATAACGAAATCGAACCAATTTTTTTAAAATCGAACTGAATTTCGGTTCAATTCGATTTGGTCCAAAACAGAATAATGCTCAAACCTACCATGAATGGAATTTCTTCCCCCCAATAATAAGGCTTTTTCTAAGGGCACCCCCACTATTATTAGGGGCTATCACTTACTAGGGGACAGCCCAGGTTTGAGGAACTTTTACTGGGGACGTCCCGAAAATTACTTGGGGGCAACCCAATATTAGAATTTTTCTCTCTCCTCTCTCCTCCTCCTCTTCCTCCTCCTTCCTCCATTAGGGTTTTTCTCTCGCCGGCAGAGTGGAGCGGCGCCGGCAGAGCCGAGACTCGCCGCAGCCGTTGGGTTGGGGTTCACACGACGGCCCGAGAGGTGGATACGCTGGAGGTGGTCGGCGACGGAGGAGAGGTGGTCGGTGTGGTCGGCGACGGAGTAGAGGTCGGAACCGACTCGGTGTGGTCAGCTGGCTGCTTGGAGCGGTTGTAGGTCGGAGGCGACGTCGGAGAGGAGGGTGACGAGGGTGGCGCCGACGAGGGACGCGGCGACGACGAGGTCCTCGACGGCGGGGCGGCTCTCCAAGGCGACGACGAGGCCTTCGCATCTGCTGCTGCTTCTTCTTCTTCTTCTCCGAGGACACATGTTAGGACTGCCAACATGCTGGCCTAACATATGTTAGGACTGCCAGCATGTTGGCAGTTCTACTTGTTGGAAAAAATTGGGCTAGCCCAAAGTAAAAAATTTTGATGGCAAATTTGTAATTTTTTGCAAAATTTTTGGGATAGCCCCAAGTAATTGGTGTGGTGCCCTTAGAAAAAACCAATAATAATGATAATAATATAAAAAACCAAATTATTTTTAGAGAGAGAGAGAGAGGGGAGAGAGAGAGAGAGAGGGAAGAGATCCATGGAGGAAGAGAAGATCTAGCTCTCCTTCTTCCTTCACTTCAACACTTCTTCCTCCTTCGTTTCTCATGGCAGCGGATGTCTCCATCTCCATAGCCGCATCCGCCGCCTCCCTTCTCCTCTCTCGCCTCTTCTCTACCGAATAGCCTGCTTTCCTATTTCTCGCGTCGTTGCTGCTGTAGAGAATCGATCGATGGGTCCCTTGACGAGGCTTGTGATGCTCGCGTGCTTCCTGCTGTCCACCGCGGTCGAGCTCGCGGCCGGGAATGTTGTTCTGATCGGGAAGAACGTGTCGCTGTCGTTCGACTCCGTGGAGGCCAATTTCGGTGAGACTCCGATGCTCTTCTCTTTGATCTATGCACATGCGGCATATCGAGAAACACTTAAAATATGGGACGGATGTCTTTATCCTTTTGTTGTTCCGAGCAGTGTCGGACACGAGGTCTGGTTGTAGAAGGGGAACAAAACTAGGTCGTGTGGTCGTTACAACATTTCGGTGAAAGCCCAAAAGTTGTGCTATTGTGTAGAAAAAATGTGACATCAAAAGGTTGAATTTGTAAAATTGGAGGAGGAATGGGTGTTGCGTTGGAGATTTGGAAGGGGGAAACGCGTTGGAAGGAGGAAATGGGGCCCAACAGAGAATTGGTGGTGTATTTTTCGCGAGTAGTAGTTGGGGTTGTGCGGAGAAGGCGTAGAGACGAGGTGGAAATTTGGAGGTGGAGGGCGAATGAACTAGAGGATGACCAAGATTCAAGAAGAATCCGCCAGTGGTCTGGTGGGGCTTGTAATGTTCTTTTTTCTTTTAAGGGGCTATACCGAATGCTTTCTTCTAAGAGATCCGGAAGGGACTTGAGCCCCCTCAACCTCTTGAGTGTCCGCCCGTGGTTCCGAGTATTGTATTGGCTGCACATGGCAGAAAGGGGGAGCGAAAGATTGGGTTTTCTACGAGAGAGAGAGATTCCAAAGCATTTGGTTGGAAGTACATTTGGTTTCCCTAGGAAGCATGGACACTCCAAAATCGGTAGTGTTACGTGTCGAACACGACACGGGTTTATCCTCTAATCACTTTCTCGCGTGCCGCCTCTTCGACCCTTATTTGAAGTTCTTCGGAACGGAGTCCTTGTTATCGAGGAGGTTCTGGATGGGTATCATAAAGAGGATGCTTCCAGGACTGGAAGTTGAGGATATGAAGTTGCTCTAGGTAACATAGGTTAAAAATGTAGGAGCTTATGGAGAATGGCTAGGTTTTGCTGTGGTGTGAACTCTCCTTTTGAGAGTGGAGATTTGCAGTGAAGAGTCTTCTTCTACCTCTTGATATCTAACAATAGCAGCTAGCAGGAAACATGTCGCATTGGCGGACCAGGAGTTGCAAGTAACAGAAAGGTCGGACCTAAATGTCCTCATTTTTCACCAGAAGCCCAGAGACCAATCCATTTATGGGAGACAAATGAACCAATAGGAAAATAGTAGTGGAACCTACTTTTTATGGTAATGGATAAACCATACTATTCCCTTGTGATGTTTGCTGATACTTTCCATGGGAAGTGCCAGAGCTGCCATTTAGGGTCAGCTTGGTTCCCATTTCAAATGGCAAATGGTATCTACCTGAGCGTTTGTCTTTTGGTGCCATTTTTGTATGGCGAAAATGACAAAAGGTAGGGGAACCAAACATTTTTCGGTCGCCTTTTTGGCCAAGTTGTCGGCAAAAAACAGCAAACGGTCCATTTCGTCCATTTCAAATCAAATAGGAATCGAACTAGCCCGTAGTTGAGATGTAGCAATTTGTTCAGTTCTTCAATTTTCTTGTCGGGTACATCTCCCTTGTCGTATTACGAAAACACTCATGACTGTTTCCAAGTCCTTTTATGTGTCTCTCTACATCTTTGCTTGATCTAAAAATTAGTTTTGATGATTTAGGTATTTTAGGGTTGTATAAATAAAAGTGCAGAAAACTTTGGGACATGAGGGTTTTAAAATTAGTAAGACAAAAGTAGAGTGATGTAATGCAATTCCAACCAGGAGTCAAAGAGAAACGAGGGAGGACCGCATATAGATGGGCAAAAGATACCTAGGAGTGATAATATTTGGTATTTAGCATGAATCATTCATCACGGTGGAAACATTGATAAGACTGTTGTGCATATAATTAATACATGATGGTTGAAATGGAGTAATTCTGGAGTACTTTTTGGCCGTAGGATACCGTTGAAGTTGAAAGAAAAATTATACAAGGCAACTGTAAGACCAACTACATCTTATGGACTTGAGTGTTGGGCAACTAAGAAACACATGCCTAGAAAATTAGCTTAGCTGAAATGATGGTTGGATAGCAATAAATGATAAAATAAGAAATGTTAAATGAGTGTATTTGTGGGAAGTCAGAGGTGGTACCAATTGAGGACAAGATACGAGAAAATTGTCTTGGGTGGTTTGAACTTGCACAACGCAGTCCAATAGATGCAAAGGAGCATATGGTAGCAGTTGAAGGAGTCATATAGGACTAAGGGTAGGCCTAAATGAACATGGTATGTAACTATAGAAGGATATGGTTTTGTTTGTTTACATCGGACATGTCCTTAATTCAAGTCATCTCTTTTCAGCTGAGGAAGAAGAAAAGCTCATTTCTTCCATTTTTTTAAAACTACTTAAGGATATAATCTAGAAGGCAGAAAGAGGGGGGGGGGGGGGGTATTTGTTGTTCAGGTCGATCAAGAGGCGTGGAGATAGCTATAACTAAATGTGGAAAGTATGAAAAAACATCACGTAATGTATTTCACTAGAAAATCTATTATGCTCCGGCAGAAGTATCTATTTGTTACAGAATTTCAGGTGTCAAAGTAATGAAACTAAAAGGTTAAAACTTCAAACAGCAGACCCAAATTTTGTTATTGTAATTTAGATAGTTAATTTTCTTGTCCCTTTCGTAGATTGTTCTTTAATTTTTTTTTTCTCATATTCAGTTTCTGCACTATCTGATTTTCTTGTCCAACACGCAATACCTCTTCCACAACATCTTAATGTTACATTGGCACCTGTTTGTGCATCTGTAATTCACGTAAGATAATTTAATTGTGCTTCTATTTTTTTTTTTTCCAGCTCCTGCAATAAAAGAATCTGGTGAATCTGGGGTCTTATATTTAGCTGAGCCTCTCGATGCTTGTACTCTGCTGCAAAATAAAGTTGTTACGGGTTCTGATTCACCATTTGTACTAATTGTTAGAGGAGGATGCTCATTTGATGAAAAAGTTAGGAGGGCACAGAAAGCTGGATTTAAGGCAGCTATTGTATATAACAATGAAGATAGTGGCTCTTTGGTTGCAAGTAATATTTTCTTCTTCTATCTGGTTTTTTCTCCTTCCAAGTCCGACTTATGCTCAATTTTATGTTAGTGATCAGATAGTAGTTTCTTTAAATATAAATTTAATTCTTTTACATGTTACAATTTACTTGGTGCATTCGTTTTAATATTGCCTGCAGAGCCTAATATTAAAGTTGGTGGTCATATTATTAATATTTATCAACCATTTACAATAAAATTTCCTTATTTGCAGTTTGGCTTTCCCAAATATAAGGTTCAGTTTGTCGACTATATTATGCTTATGCCATGATATACCTGGAAAATTGTCAATCGTTTGACTGAGACAATAACTGTAATTGTGATCTATTTGGCACTTTGGCCTGTATTATGCCTAGTAAACCTTGTCATCTTCCACATTCCACTATATATTTTAACTTAGGAGAACCTTGGAGGTTGCATGAGCTTGTGATCATTAACTAAGTAGGTCTCTCGTGGTAGTTAGTCTTCCAAACTTGTAAAACTATAAACCTCTCTAGTCCAAATGTGGTATCAACCAGACACCATAAATTTGCAACTATTTTATGTCTTCTTGTTGTAAAACTTGGTCGGTCCATCCACAGGCTTGCACCAAGCTGTGCCAATCAACCACATCTTGATGGTGAGAGTGCAATGGGCACTAACAGGCGTATCTAAGAATGAGGAGGGTGCGTGGTTAGATGGCATATTAGAGAAGTTGTATCCTGAAATGCTATAGTAGGTGTAGCACCCATAAATTGTCTACATTAAGTTATTTTAATATAAATTGGAATTTCATGATGACACTTATGGAGGCATTTGAAAGCAGTATTAGTTAAGCAAGTTCTATTGTCCACACGCAAATAAGGTTCTCTAAGAAGCGAAATCAGGATACTGAAGAGGGCCAGAAGGTACAAAAGGAAGTATATATTTAGCAACTAGAGATTCCAGATTCAGATGGCCTTGTAGAAATTAGAAACTGGAACTTGGAAATTTCTACCTAGCTGTTGTACCCAGGAGAAGTGTGTGTACAGTAATTCCTCTAGTTTGGAACTGAAATTTCGGTGTTTAATGATTTTTGTGTGTGGTACTAATTAGTTCTACTGGTATTGTGGTTACTGCTGTCATAATATCAAACTAAGGTGAGGTTGCCACTTAAGGCAGTTCATTTCTTCTATATAAATTATTTCCTAAATAGTCTGTCCAAGGTAAGAGGCTAACTTTTGTTATGCCTCATTGGTTTAATGGAAACATTTTCCAAATTGTTGTCATGAAACACTAGATAAAACATAAAGGCATGGAAGGAAAATATAATGGGTAAATGTTGTGAGGCCCTCCTTAAATTTGTATCAGTGCATAAATCACTGAAAAATTAGTACATTAACTTATGTTTCATATCCATCATATCATGCCTTCTGTTAGCGGAGCATGTCATCATTATCTCTTAACTAAATAGCTGCCAATTAAATTTAATTTTAGAAAGTTAGAATTAATTGAGAACTAGTTACTGACATTTTTTATTAGCTAATCAATTTGTTCTCCCACGTCAAATATAATAGTAGGACCCACACGTTATAGTCGGATCTGATAATAGTCTATAAAAGAACTAAAAACACATAAAGAATTGGAACTTGTATCTTGAACCTTTTTGGTATCTTGAACTTGCTTGCTTGGAACTTATAATCTTGGAACTTGGTGTAAATCTTGGAACATATCAATAATATTGCCGGCTAGGGAAGCTCCTATGCGACACTCAATTGTCTCCCGCACACTCCCGCACACTCCCGCACACTCCCGCACATATATGAGTAATAGATAGAAAGTTAGAATTAATTGTCTCCCGCACACTCCCGCACATATATGAGTAATAGATAGAATATACATGCAATTAAAATACTTGACATCATACTAGGAAACCATGCTTGCATAAGTTGCCTTAAGGCTACAGTCATGATTCATCTTGAACTTGGAACTTGTAATAGATCATGACATGGAAGTATATAATCTTGTGCTTGAATGTTCTCGTGTCAAGGCATGATACTTGCAAGTAGTCAAGGGTAGCATTAAATAATTCCTAGCTAGCAAGCATATTTAAGGTAAACCAAACAATGATACTACAACTAAGTGTCCATACCGTTGTCCGTATCACAAGAGAAAATGACATTTGTAAAGAAGTATTCACAAACATTATCAAATTCCAAGTTTGAGAGGTCTAGCATGTTGGGGGTCAAATTAAGGGTTAGGATCCAAGTTTCATACAAATCGGACTATTATTTTTATATAAAATGACTTGGAAGTGCGTCAGGTCGAAGGCAAAAACAATCAGACCGGATGTCTGACGTTTGTCCGATGGATGTCCGCCCCTGCCTAGGCAGATCCATGTTGTGTTGAAAATTGCCGTTTTGATATCTTCAACTAATTTCTTTTCATTTCTTGCAAATGCCAGTACATGACATTGTGTCATAAAATCCTAATATTTGAGATAAAACAAGGGTAAACTTGATTGATCGATTGATTTGCATGGAAATATATCAAAATCAGAATAAAATCACACATAAATCATTATTACACAAGTAGGTTTATTATCCCTAAGATAGTTCTACGTTTTATCAAGACTTAGCAGTGAATACTTGCCTCTAGGGGTGTTCAAAACTGAGAACTGAACTAAATTGAAAAACCGTGGGTTGGTTCGGGTTTTTATTGCTCACGGTCCGGTCTGGTTACTTTTTAGTTTTTTAATTTTCGGTCCATTTCTGGGTTTCAAAACTAAAAAACCCTTTTGAAACCGAACCGGACCGAGTATACTAAAATGACTTACGGATTCAAAATTATGATTGGTTATTGTCGATTAATAAAAAAATTAATTTGGATTATAAAATGTCTTAACAAATTTAGGACATGTTTCTTATTTAAGTATTCAAATACATTTAAGAAAAGTTTTTGATAGATTTTAGCATGTTTTCTTTAATGTGTAGAATCAATTAAAAGAACTGAACCGAATTGAGATTGATGGGCTCGTTCGGATCCATAGTTTTGGACGATCTGGTACTTTTAGAGAATCGAAAGATGACGGTTCGGTTCGGGTTGATGCGAAAACCGAATCAAATCGGACGTGCTTACCCCTACTTGTCTCAAGTGGAAGAAGATACTCATAGGCTAGATCTAGGCCAAGCCCCTCCTTTTAGTGGTCCTCCTAGGCTCCAAGCTTCCTTAAGAACCTCCTTGTCCTCCTCCTTGCTTAGCCCAAAGAGAAGAAGATGGAGAAGTGGTGGGGAGAGGTAAAGAGGAGGCAAGAGGACACGATAGGTGAATGAAATGGGGTTATATTGGAAGCCCAGGACTTGGATGGCCTCCATGTGTTTGGTGGAATTGGGTTATCTTTCTATTGTCTCGTCTTGCGTGTTGAAATGTGTTTGGGATTTAACAGATTTGAAGTGTTAGAATTTTATAGACTTTTATAGTTGGGTTCGCTTAACCTTCTTTTGTAGTGTCCTGGGATGTTAGGAATTGTATGATTTAACAATTAAGATAATTTACATCTCTTCCTTATCTACTGGATAATACTTTTATCCTCGTCGGTTCACAATTCACATCCATAATTTAATTTTTCAAGCATTCTTTGGCAGGGGACTTGCGTGTCGTTTGATGCATAGTATTTGTTCACTAGGTATGGAAGATGAGTCGGAAGAGGCTACTCTTGTACAGTATAAAGGAGATTAATGGATACTAGAACTGAAGGCGAACATGCTGGATGTTGACTTTCTACTCTGCCTAAGTTAAGATATATAAGTGGTTATATATGCTTCAAGTTAGTATCTTGTAGTTGGAGTAGAACATTGAAATTTCGTATTTATATTTTTAGAATGACTTTTACCCAGAGATATTAATCATGTCACATAATAAATAATTCATGGCAAACTTATCATAGAACCTTACAAGTGACAATCGCAAATGTGGGGACTGGTGTACTTGTAGGTCGAGTAGTCTGGGGTGTTTGTTATGTACCCGACTTGTCGTACTCTGAGGGCGGGACGTGACAACTGAAATTTCATGTTGACTTCATGAAATCTTTTGCATGCGCTTTACCATCGTTGGTACCTTCACTTGGCCCTTTAGCCGAATACAAAGGGCTCAAGGGCAAATTGTCCGAAGCTAGTGTTAGTCTCGGAGGATCTTCGGCAACATCATAATTCGTGGTTCAACCTCAACCGATTGTTTGCGATCCTCGATTGGAATTATGATGTTGCCGAAGATCCTCCGAGACTAACACTAGCTTCTTAAGTCCTCGACAGGTCCCTCAAATCCATCGTCGAGCTCATCTTTGGTCTTAGAAGCCACCTTAAGATCTTGGACGGTACTCTTCTATAGGTCTCGCCTCGACCTGAAGAAAAAAAAATTTGGGTGAGATTTTGCTCGTCTAGGCGTCCGTCTAGGGTCGTCCAGGGGAAAGAAAGGTCTGCCTTTGGTCGTCCAGTTATGCTTAGTATCCTTATTTGATGTTGAATATTTGTTATTTCATATTTGTTGCTTCTTATATTACTTTTATGCTTATTGCTTAATGCTTGTTGCTTATTAGTTATACTACATATTTGTTTTATGCATAATTGTAGAATTTTTTGATTCAAAAGCAGTGGATCCTGGACGGGCGCCTAGGCGCGCCTAGACGAGGCAGGTGGCATGTCGCCGCCTCGCCTAGCGTCCAGTACAACATAGCTCTCCCAGGACTTGGGTATCCCATCACCTTTCTGGGAGGGCTTAGGGGAGTCTTCAACATACACCACCTTAGGAGAACTCGAAGAAGGGAGGTTTGGCAAACTCGTCGACTCACGCTGAGGGCTAACTCTAACCCTAATCCTGAAGTCTCGAGGGAACAACTTTCAATAGTATAAGGTTTACAACTAGACAATTGTCCGTAACATTACCCACGGATTTTTGAAGAGCCTCCTTCTCATCTTGAAGCTCGATTGTCATTGTCTTGTTTAGCGCCTTGGCCTGGCATTGCACCATAGATTCGAAGGGCTCCCTCAGCAAGACCACAAGGAGGACCTCTGTTGTTGCACCCAGGTGTGCAGTGGGAAACATTGTGGTGTTCCTTCAGAGACCTTGACTTTCCTAGCCTCTTCCTCTTGAGGTTGTTGAGAGGACGAGGCCCGAACAAGAAGAGGAGCTACATCAAATACCAACTATTATAAAAACTTAGGATTCCAACAAGCAGGAAAAGACGAAAATACTTACCTGCGTACACGAGCGCTTAATCCAAGCTCCTGAAGCTTGTCCATATGAGCCTACGGTATAAGGAAACCGAGGGAACACCGAAAGCTTGTCCAGGACTTCCTGCAGAGGAGTAAGGTCAAGCTTCCTCTGAACCTCTCGGCTTAGCGGCCTCGAATTCGTAATAAGGATGATACTTCCCTCAGCCTCTATTCCGACAAAAATGAACTTATCCTTCCACCCTTTGTTGGAGAAGGGTTTGTCATGGGGCATTTGAACTTTCCTCCCCTTTTGCTAAAGACGTAACATCCAGAGTCTCCGTCTTGGCTTGCTACTGTATGGTGAAAAAGGCACGGAGTAGCTCAACCAAGGGACCACCTTCTCTGCTCGGTACAAGGAGAAACAAACTTCATCAAATATTTGATGGCTTTCGGAGCAAGGCAGCTCACAAGCATGGAATAAACTTGAGGATGGCCGAATTCATGAATGAACAAGGAAGCGGAGCCTCGCCTCAAAATGCTCTTTATAAAACTGCAGTTGCCCGTTCTGCAGCAAGTTCCAACCCCCCTTCCCTTCAACCAGTTCCATCTCCTTCAACTTTGCCCCGTTGTGTTCCCCCCTTCCTCACAACATCTACCTACCAAAATCGCCTTTGCCCTTGGTTCGCCAACCACAACCACCTGGAGCCAGCACCCACCTCTGCGTCATGCAACATACTGTCATTCTAGACCGTCAGAGCTCACTGACTCACTATTGACAATGGCCCCTCTATTCGTGGGTGATGGTGGTAGGCAGGTGGAGAGAATATAGGTTTGAGTCAGGTTGATTTCTGGTTGGCATTGAACTCAAGATTATTATGGACTAGTACCTGACGACCTTAGGGCCTTTTTGAGCATCAGGCCTTCAGGGCTAGGGGCACAATGTCCAGTTTTAAACTGTATGTTCATGACCCAAATTTCAAGGGGTCTTGTGAAATTTACCCCATTTATATAAAAAGCTTTGATTCTGCAGCAAGGAAAGTGATAAAGAATGATAACTCTGGCGGAAGAGTATTATAGTGTCTGATACTACACGTGAGGTAGAACAAAATCATCAGTAACAAATCTATCATCTAGAAGAAATTATGCCTGCCATCTGTTCAGCCGTCTCGGTTAGTGCAATCGCTCGGTAAATTGAAGTTGATGACTTTATATTGTTCATATTTGTATCATTTCCAGCAAGGTAAATCTAATGTTTCCAAACATTCCAAAGAGAAAAAAGGAAAGACCCTGTGTATCAATCCTAAACCCGTATATTTGTTAATTTAATTGAATGATGCTTGCATGATTGCATTAGAAATTTGAATGTGCAATGTTTCAGAAAAATAGTATTAGCGTGTGCTTTTGTGTATGCAACTATGCATACACAAAACATACAATCTTGAAAGAATGCCATGTTTGGAATGAAGTCTTTCATTCCGCTAAAGCTTTTGAAGATGCAGACCCCACCAAATCACCCCCTATACGAAGTAGCGTTTTACTTTATAGTTTTTCCCACTTACCACTGTTTTGGGTAACATTCACTCGGGAGTCGGGAGATTCCGTTTCCTACTTAAAATATTTTACATGGGAACGCAATAGAACATGTCTAAAGTCTGAACACTAGTGCTATGTGTAGCACTTGGGACGTAGCTTGAGCTGGTACATTGTTGTGGATTCAAGTTGGCACTGAAGTACACAACCCTGCATGTAATACGGGTTTTAGTATAAGCATTCATAATTTAAGATTACTTCTGAATCAACCTATGCATGCTGATGGGATTTAGGTTAGTGTCAAATTATTGTCACCTTAAATATGCTCAAGTATATGATACAAACCAGGTAGAAGTAGCTCCAATATCTAGGTATTTCTGTAACTTCTCTTCTGTGCTTTCAATGGATATCTATTAAAATAACTTACACAAATTATCCCGTAGCGTTTGTTCCCTAGGTATTATACTGATGGAATTGGTAATCTAAATTAAAAACCATGACATTAGGCATATCAATGACTAGCAGATTCATGTATCCAACTCTCCATATTTTCTACCTTTTGTAAAATCTCGATGGGAAGTATGAATTATATTTCACTTCTACTCTTTTTTTGATCTTTTGTTTCCACACTTCTACTTAATTTGCAATCTGTACCATTCTAACAGCTGGGCTTTGTAAATCATCATTTAGCCTTCGGCGCGGTATCATTTTCTTTTCAAACTAGTCTTTTTACTCATTTAAAGCACAGTTTTTGTGTTTAGCCTGTTATGAGTAGCATAATTATGGTCAATCATTCACGGATATGATGCATGCTTTTAACTAAGACTTTTCCTTGTCTTAACTTTCATTTTTGCCCCCCCATTGTAACAATTTTCTGCCAAATTATCAGTTATCACACTGAATTCTTCTTAAATTACTTCTGCGACTACATTCACGAACTGTATATCTAATGATATATTTTTTTTTATATATACTTATTTGACTATTATCTTGGACTAATCTTCTTGCCTATCTGTAGACATTCACTTTAAAGTATATATATGTAATAGAACTGCTAAGTTTTGTTATTGTTGCCTTTATCATGCCTCTTGACATTATTATCTGATTCTATTATTTCTTATTTCTATCTGTGCACTCAAACATAGAGCACAAATACACAAAGCCTAGGGCGTGACCAGGCGTGCCCGCATGCACGTAGAGACGATGCACATAAGCACGTGCTCTCACATGCATATGCACAAACACGTACATTTAGACATGCATGCACACATATCCAGAACTTTCCAATTTGACACACTTTAAGGTTTTCCACAAAAAGTTTGAGCTGCCCATTCCTTTTCCCTTTATTCCATTGTCCAGACTCTGGCCTATATCTTCAGAACAGTTCATGTGGAACTTACATACACCTTTAGAACTGAATTTGTTCTCTAATGTTGATCAGCTATACAAATTTGTTAGTGTCAGGAACTCGAGGTGGAATTCATATTCATGCTGTGTTCGTCTCAAAATTCTCTGGGGAAACTCTTGGAAAATATGTCGGCTGTACAGATACTAAGCTGTGGATCATCCCTACCTATGAGAATTCGGCATGGACAATTATGGCCATATCTTTCATATCATTACTTGCCATGTCTGCTGTGCTGGCTACGTGTTTCTTTGTACGCAGACACCGAATAAGGCGAGAACAGCCTAGAGCTCCTAACCTCCGAGAGTTCCATGGGATGAGCAGACGTCTTGTAAAAGCTATGCCAAGTCTCATCTTCACATCAGTTTTGGAAGATAATTGCACTTCAGCGACATGTGCTATTTGTTTAGAGGACTACAGCTATGGAGAGAAGCTCAGGATACTGCCATGCCGTCACAGTAAGTATCTTGTTCCGAGAACTAGTTTGTCATTATTGCTCTTTATGTTTTAGGTAATTAAGTATCTGATTTGTGGTTGATTTGCAAACTTGCTCGAGCCCCCTCTTTTAATATTCGACTTTCCACTCCTTGGTTGTTTGCTACTTAAAACAGTCCCAAATATGGATGTCTGGATGTAATTTTTGGTAAAGCGAGTCTGTAGCTTACATCACTTCTATATGACCCTCACGGGACAGCTCCTTAAAGCAGGAGGGGGCATCTGGTTATTCACAATTTTCTTGATCCAATTTGATTTACATGCAACCACTCTATATTCATTAGTGATCTATACATGGTAAAGCAGGAGGGTGCGTCGCGTAGCACGATGGTAAGTGTTGGTGCTTGCATACTAGAGGATGCATGTTAGAGTCGTGAAAACAGTCTGTCCATGGGGGTAGGGGTTGGGGGTAAGGTTGAACCCTCCCTGTACCCTGCATTGTGCCAGTAAGACCCGTATATAATATGTACAAGTAAATTAGGAATGTGCTTCAGTCTATAAATACTTTTATCGGATTTACTTTATTGCTCCCCCATGGTGTCTTATGTGGGTTTAAATCTGATAAGAGGATAAAATATAACATTCACAGATTGGTAACTAACTATAATATTTCCTTTTGTAGTATGGTACAAGCAGTTTGTTAAGTTGGCACAGATCCCTTTTCCTGGCTACTTTTAAAAATGATATTAAGAACCCCGGAAATTAAATTTTCATTGGCACGTTGTGGACGACCCATGATAGTAATATATGTTGGCAGATGAGTACAATAACTCCAATTTCATCTACTTCCAAGTTTAACACGAGAAATGGATTCCCTAATTGTTGATCACCAATTAGGATCAGACATACAAATTCTGGCTAGGGCACCGCAGATTGTGGATCTTTTGCATAACCAGCGCACTCCACAAAGTTGGTTATAATGCCAAAGGACTCTTTTAGAAATCGCAACTTTTGCATAGTACAGTTTGTTTGCCTTTGTATTTTGAAGTGTTTACTTGCAAATAATTAATTTATGTTCGGACTTCAGATTTTGAATTATACACGTACCACAGACATCTATCTATTTCTGCTCTTCCTGCTGCTGCGCTCTCTCTTATGTCTCTTTTCCTTTGTTATTTTCAGAGTTCCATGCAATCTGCGTTGATTCCTGGCTTTCTACTTGGAGAACATTCTGCCCTGTATGCAAGCAGGACGCCAGGACAAGTACAGGCAATCCTCCACCCTCGGAGTGCACTCCTCTGCTGTCGTCTGCTGGCTCAACGCCCAATTCCTCGTTCTATTCATCTATAGCAGGATCCTCCGCCATACGGATAAGCACAGTTCCACCACCTCAGTCGCCATTAGCTTCTCGAACTCATTCCCTCTCTGGCAGCATCCCCCGTGTGCCAAACCCAAGGACGTCCCACAGTAACTCACCTGCCATCAGCATAAGTGGAAGCTCTGTAGACCTCAGAAACGCATCGTACCGAAGGCTTCATCCTTCTCCACGCTCCTTGGGCCTCCCCCAGTCTTCTTCACCCATGAACTCGAGATACATATCCCCTTGTATTCCCGGCTCGAGCAATGCTTCACCGAGTTACCTCGCTGGGTCTTCGAGTCGGCAGTCGTACTTGCGCCATTGCGGTGAATCAGGAACGAGCCTCTCTGCCTTGCGCCATTGTGGCGAATCGGGAACGAGCCTCTCTGCCTTGGATTCAATGCACTCTCTGCCAGAATGCTGATTCTGGTTTTATTTCTGGAAGCATATGAGCGTGGTTGATTTTGTGTACATTGTACTGTACAAGGTTTGGCCGGGTTAGAGGTTCATGTACTGAGGTTCCTACTTGTATAGACACCTATATGATAGAGATCAGGTTAATTCTCAGGTTCAAGCGTCGAGTGTTTTTCTGTGGATAGTTTGTTGCCCTTTTTTTTTATATATGATTTGCAGCTAAATACCGAGAAGTTTTATATTTGTGCAATGAACTTTTATATTTTACAAACTTGCAATCTGATCTTTCGATTTTGCAAGTTAGTATTGTGAACGATCGCCTAGTTTTGCAAGTAAATACCGTGAAGTATTGCTTATTTTGCAAGTCAATCCTGTAAAGTATAGTCAGTTTATAGTATTAACTTGCAAAATAGAAAATAGTTCATGATATTTTATTTGCAAACTTTTTTTTTTGAAATTACACGCACACACACAATTGGGGGGCTCGAACCTTGCCGGCCCCTCCGGATGTCCGCTCTAATACCACTAGGCTAGAGAGCTCCGGATGTCAGTTTATAGTATTAACTTGCAAAATAGAAAATAGTTCATGATATTTTTTTTGCAAACTTGAAACTTCATTATATTATGTGTTACACGTTACATGAAAAAGTTCATGGTATTAGATGCAAATTAGTTTACCATTCATATGTATATGGTCTGCTTGATAACGGTGTTCATATGTATATGTCTTAGGAGTCTTAGGGTCTCCTTGATATGTATATGTCTTAGGGTCTCCTTGATAACGGTGTTTTTACTAGTTTTGGGTGGGTTTTGAGCCGGTCGTTTATGAAGGGTTTAAAAAAATTTGTGTTTGGTAAATATTTTGAGACAGTAGTTTTAGTCGGCTTAATTTTTTTTTCAAAACCGATGTAGTGTCATTTTGGGTGTCTTTATAAACACCAGAGAATTTTTTTAATTCCATTTGTATCCTCACAATAAAAAATTATAACTACTAATATCTGACCCTATTACCTCTTTCTCATCTTTGTTTATTTTCTTCTTTCTCCAAACTACGACTCCGGTGAATTTTTAAAATGTTATTTTTTCTATACTCTCTCCTATCTTTATCCAGACGATCATTCTTATAATGACTATCCTCATCCAGACGATCATTCTTATAAATCCTATTTAGTTATTGTCGAAGTCGAACATTGTATTATGATACACATCCACAAAGACATTTTCAAGAATCATGTATCAAGAAGACTTCGGCATCAACAATGAAACTTTGGGAGGGATTTTGTTTATATATAGACATTTTTTTTATTCTTATAAAAAATTTCATAACTGTTTATTAACGAATTATCAAGCATGGATTAGACTGGTTTAAAAGTCGCTAATTAAAATCACCCAAAATTAGATCGCTTATAAATGAGATATTCTAAAAACACCACACCTCATAACTGCTACCCAACAATTATCCAACAGACCCTTAAATTATTCAAGAAATACTTAGAACTTGAAAAAGCTATTGCAAAATAATAATAGACTTATTTTAAGGATTTCAACAAAATAGCCATCATTTTCCGTCTTTCATTCTTTACAAGCAAAGAGCTGGTTGAAAGGGATAAAAAAAAACAATATAGCTGTTCGGTAGGAAAATTATAAATGGTTTGCGGGAGTGACCACACGCGTGCCTGCACGCCGCATGTCACCAGCCCACAATCCCTGCCTTCGGGGCCCACCCGCCCCCTCCACCCAGTTAAAGAATGACATGTGGCCCGCGGGTCCGGACTGTGATCCAAACCCGCGGGTAACGTAGCATCGTCCTGTTTGGTAACAAGGATTTATCAGAGTTTAGGGCAGCTTTTGATAACCGGAAGGCGGAAAGCTGATTTTGTTGCTGCTTTTTTACTAAGCTTGCAGCAAAATCCCAAACCAGGCCTGAAGAACAACAAAAACCCTTCTTTTTCAACATTACTGAATCCCTCTAAATAATAATCAAAAAATACAAAAACCTTCTATTCATCTCTCTTTTATTCCTCTCTCTCCCTCTTCCTACTGAAGAAGAGACTTCTCAATCTCCAATCCAATCAAAACCCTAATTCCGACCAGGCCCGGATTTGGCAGCAATGGCGGCGGCACCGGCGGCGACGTGGCAGCCACAGGAGGAGGGTCTCCGCGAGATCTGCGGGCTGCTGGAGCAGCAGATCTCCCCCAATTCCGACCAGGCCCGGATTTGGCAGCAGCTCCAGCACTACGGCCAGTTCCCCGACTTCAACAACTATCTCGTCTTCATTCTCTCCAGAGCGGAGGTTTTCTTCACTTCCTTGATCGATTCCGATTGATTCGCGTGGTTTATTTCATTTTGGCGCTGTTAGGGTTTTAGGCTACGAAGAGAAGGAAACTCCTAAAATTGGTGTCTTTGTCGAGTTGTGTCGGATACGCCAAAGTAGAATTCGTCTATGTGCAACATAGGCTTCAGGTTACGAGAAAAAAGATGTTTATTTTTTTTTTCAATGTTTTTGAATTGGTAATCGGTGGACTAGAAGATTAACAGCGAAGAACGTTAGGGATTGGTGATTAATAGTTCAAGAAGGGTGTCTTTTTGTAGCAAACAAACAATTTTAGGCGAATATTTGGAATAATGGTATCTGGATTTTGGTACTATTGTGTTCTGAATTGGTCGCATAAAATTACAATTTTTTAGGGTTTTAGATAGTTATTGCTTTCTTTGATGGTGTCAAGCTGAGGATTGGAAGATTATTTGGAGAGAACATTAGGAACTGGCATTTTCTGTTAAACTATATCTTTCTTGACGATCCTTGGAGTATGACTTGTAGTTCAACATCAACATTCGCAAGTGGTGGCTTTGTATTTCCATATCGATTTGGCAGCCATCAAGTGGAGAACAGTAGAAATGCATGTTACTCATGGGGAAAGACGTTTGTTGACTAGCAAGTTTTGCATGTTGCTGGCTTGCACCATAAACTGGCTCATGGACAAATTGCTTATATTGTAAACTTTCATTTGTTCTGTATGGGTCAAATGTTATATACGGTGTATATGAGGTAGTGGATCCTTAGTGGTGTCTGATTTGATTAGGAAAACTGTTAGAAATGGAGTGTGATATTTTGGGTTTTAGGCTTTGAGGTAATTGGTGAGTTAAAGATTTTTAATTGAAAACTTGACAGGTTAAGTTATGGATTAGAAGATTAGTTGCGAAGAATTGGGGAGTTAAAGTAGGATGAAGGTGGCGAGTACTGATAATTGAAGGATTTTGGTTGGAAAATGCCATTTTGGGTGAATTTTGGAATATTGAGAATCTGAGATTTAATTTGACATCGTGCTTATGAATTCATAACCTTGATGGCTTTATCTACTTGTGTGGTATGCAGAGGCAGTGAGCGCAAAATGAGCTGTAGCTGTATCATTGGATATGAAGATTTGTGTTGAATGCCAATTTGTGTTACTGGCTTGTCCTATATGTTATGTAATGTAAGATAGCTTAACTTATGAAATATTACTTGTGATGAAAATACAGTTTTTGGTGAGCCTTGGATAGCTTCTGGAAGTAGGTGGGGGGCTGCTTCCAGAAGCTTTTCCTGCTACCAGCAGCGATCCCAAAGGACCTAAACTAAGCCTTAATGGACATTCAATATGAGTAGAATGAGCTGTAGTGATACTGTGATAGGTTGGATATTAAGTTCAGAAATGGAAATTCGTGATTCCTGCTGGCGAGTTTCCTATGTTGTTGTCTCGCGATATTTGCGAGGTATAGCGTAATGATTGCTTGACTTATGGGAAACCTACTCTTTTTTGAGGTAAATGTGGAAAGGTTACTTTTGTGGTAAACCTTCATGTGTTCTATACCGGAGGGATATGTTGCTTGGAAATTGGAATTTGAGGTGGATACTAGTGTTAATGTGATTTGGAAATTTCGGAATTGGAGTATAATCGAAATCAACAACAAAAAAAACTCTTTATCCCAAATTTTTTGGGTTGATTGTTTGAAGCATCTTCTTCCATTCGGCTCTGTTAAGGGCAATGTCCTTGTAATGCTAGCAAAATCTATATAATTTTTACCACTTCCAACCATGTTCGTCTAGGCCTACCTCTAGTCCTAGAGGCCGAGGTTCACAGTATTGGTATCGGAATCGGTATCGGACCATTCCTATGAGTATCGATATCGGCGATATCGGTAGTATCGGCGGTTTCGGATTGGAGTATCAGATTTTTTGGTGTCGAAAACCAATCATTATTAATAAATTACTAATATTTAAAAAATATATTTTACACATTTAGGCATAATTTTAAGTATTTTCAGTGTTATTTTTTAGTATTTTTGAAATTAAACGAAATAATAGTCACCCTTACCGATTGGTTTACATGCAATAGATTAATTTTCTTCTTTTATATGCTTTTACAACCTTATTATGCTTCAAACCCATGTTGATTTGTCTTTTTTTCCTTCAATTTTTATTACCAAATTGGTTGGAAAAGATACCCCCAATGTCGGTATCGGTCAGTATCGGATATCGATCGGTATCGGATGGGACATGCCAAACCGTATCGGTATCGGCCGTATCGGATCGGTATCGGCCGATACTTTAAACTATAACTACTGATTTATCACAACTCCTTACGGGAGCATCTATTGGTCAGCGTTGTACATGTCCAAACCACCCAAGTCGATTTTCTCTTATCTTGCCCTCAATTGGCGCCATTATAACTTTCCACAGATACACTCATTTCTTATCTTATCCTTTAATATATTTTCACTCATATCTCTTAGCATTCTCATTTCGGCTACAGTTACTCTCTGGATATGCTGTTTCTTAATTGTCCAACATTCTGATTCATTAAACATGGCTGATAGTAGTCTCGTAGAATTTTTCTTTCAACTTCAGATATATCTTGGATCACAAATTACTCCAAAAGCACTCTTCCATCAATAATATTGTTTAATTCTATGTATGACATCCTTCTTAATCTTGCCATTATGATGAATGATTGATCCTAAATGCCAAAAGTTATCACTCTCAGGTATCTCTTGTCCATCTATATGGACTTCCTCCTTATTTTTCTTTAACTTCGGGTTTGAATTACATTTTACATACTTTGTTTCTTTCTACTAATCCTAAATTCCTTAGATTCCAAAGTATCTCTCTACATGTCTATTTTATCGTCTAACCCTTCTCTGGAATTTGAGTATGATGATGGAAAATAATTAAAATACAAGTTTGGTGGTGCTAGTTACGTACTCTTTCTTATTGTTACAGTTCTTTTTTTTTCTTTCTTGTTTTAGTTAGTTGGAATATTAATGATACTTGGATGCTGAGTCTACTGAATGATATGGGCATGTTTTTCTGAAAGGGGGATAGCTCTCGAATTGCTATCTCTGGCTTTAGATTGTAGCCAAGCCACAGTCTACGGATACATCATATAAGTTGATAACACTCATGCCCGTGGCTTTCAAATAGAAAAAAAATACTTTTCTTGTAAATCTTCATTGCCTCTCAAATTGGAGGGATAATATTTATGGAATATGACGAGGATAGTTGATGGCGTTCAATGTAATTAGGAAAAGCTGTGGGTGGATATGATATGAAATGGAGGGTAATCATAAGACAATCTTGCATTTCTTTGTTATGATGGCTACAAAATCTTTGTACTTTTAATAGTAACTTTGGAGCTTTGATTATACTATAGTTTAGACGATTGTAAGGCACATTGTGACAAAGACATGATATATGGTCCATGGAGTTTATAATGTTTATACTTCATCCTATTCCTTTAGATTGGATTTTAAGTATTTGAAGCCAATGCTGTGTTGGCCCTACTTTTCTGATATTTTTTCTTCAAACATGTGAAGAATCATGTAAAGAGTAAAAGTTAATGTAATCTATTGGCATGTGAAGATTCCTGATAAGGTTTATATTTGGTATGACAATTCTTTATAATATCTTATATTATCTGGGTATCTTTTTATGTACTGAATGCTTGATTTATTAATAAAGAATATTATTGTTGATCCCAGTGGATTATGAATATTTTGTTCTCGGTTAGTGTTCTAAAAAAAGATTAATATGCTATTAATCAGCTAATTAATCGCATGGTTACTTTGCTTAATCATTTGTCCAATAGTAATAAATAATGCCATGTGGGCATGTAGTTGTAGTTATTTGATTGCGTGCATAATCTGAGTGGTTGGTAACCAGCCTTGGACTGAGCATGTAATGGAACCACTTGTACGATATATTGGTCTTATAGGAAACTTTGATTTTGCTTCAGAGTGACTACACAACTATTTTGTGCAAGATTGACACTTTTTCATTGAGTGATTCAGTGAATTTTTACAGACCAATCTTTATAGATCTATCCTTGCCCTTTGTGCTACTTCTTGTATGTTAGGCTGGTCCAAAGTGCTCTCCTGCCTATTTTTTGTTTGCACCTTCAATATGTGTAATTTTATTTTCTTTGAGTAATGGTGCATGAATGTTATCTATCTTCTCTAAAACTTTGTTTTGTTTATACAGTTTCAGTTCCTTTGAAATCAGTTTCTTAAGTTATGAAGATAAAACTGGTCTAGTTGGATGCATATTTGTAGAAAATATTGATTATTTTGTTTCCTGAACCCTCGTCCACTTAAAAAGGTTGCTTACAATCCCCTTAGCTTACCTTCCAAAATGTGTTTCAGTTTGAAAATTGTCTTCGGTAAGTTGATTTCAATAGTCTTCTTCTAAATACCATGATATATATATATATATATATATATATATATATATATATATATATATATATCGATAATAATGGCCTTCTTCTTTCCAAAACAGGGTAAGTCAGTGGAGATTCGTCAGGCTGCTGGCTTGCTTTTGAAAAACAACTTGAGAACGGCTTTCAGTTCCTTGTCACCATCTAATCAGCAGTATATAAAGTCCGAGTTGCTCCCTTGTTTAGGGGCAGCAGATAGGAGCATCCGATCTACAGTTGGAACAGTTATCACTGTTGTTGTCCAGCTTGTGCGAGTTATTGGTTGGCCAGAGTTGTTGCAAGTTCTTGTGCATTGCTTGGACAGTAATGACTTAAATCATATGGAAGGTGCTATGGATGCTATATACAAGGTAGGTACTTACCCTCGGGATCAGTAATCTGGCATGTTTTCTCATTGTAAAAAGCTACAGAGAGCAGCTTGCTGAAAGTGAAACCAATTGTTGCCATTAACTCAACTTTTAGCATGTTCTTCCCTTCTAATCTACCATTTATTTTATGGTCATATTTATCTGTTCCCCAGTGAGATCTGGGTTTTAGATAACTTCTGGTTACAGCAAATATTTAGTACATTTTGAAGAAGTGTTTGCTAAATTGACAACATCAGATGTTATATAAAGTTGTTCTGTATACCCATCTTAAACTTCTACCAAATTTAACATGACTTCGGAGGGTATATGGTCCTGTATGAGCTAAGGCTGAACATGTGTGTGTACACACTCACTCTGCAAGCTTATTTATTTGTTCTGTTCAGAACCAAGGTCCATGGCATTTCCAGAGAAACTTTATATTTTCAATGATAGCCCTCAGTTTAGCATTAGTTGAGGAGTTGTCCATGTGCTTTATATGCAATGGGACACATTGGGACACATCTATCAATTGCTGGGGAGCTGAACTTCCTGCTCTGTTTTCTATATATTCCGTCTACATTTTCCGCAGTGTGTCAGAACCAAGGTTCACAGTATCGGAATCGGCATCGGACTATTCCTACGAGTATTGGTATCGGCGATATCGGTAGTATCGGCGGTTTCGGATCGGAGTATCGGATTTTTTGGTATCGGAAAAAAATAATTATTAATAAATTATTTACATTTAAAAACATATATTTTATACATTTAGGCATAATTTAAGTATTTTCAGTGTTATTTCGTAGTACTTTTGAAATTAAATAACATTGTAATCACCCTTAGCGATTGGTTTACATATAATAGATTGATTTTCTTCTTTTACATGTTTTTACAATCTTATTATGCTTTAAACCCTTGATTTTCTTCTTTGCCGAATTGACCGGAAAAGAGACCCTCAATGTTGGTATCGGTAAGTATCGGGTATCGGTCGGTATCGGATCGGGACATGCCAAACCGTATCGGTATCGGCCGATACTTTAAACCATGGTCAGAACCCCGTATTAGACTGTTACAAAAACTTCCCACAAACAGTTGTTGCTGGCAATGTATTGTTGTTCGGTTGTTTATGTTTGGTCAATTTCATCTCTTTATTAAACTCTGTTAAATGCCTTAATATTTAATCTAGAAATTGCCATCACAGATATGTGAGGACATACCAGAAGAACTTGATATGGATGTTCCTGGATTAGTTGAACGTCCGGTCAGCATTTTCATGCCTAGGTTGTTGAAGGTAATATAATGTCCTGCACACTTTTAGTTTCATTCATCTTTAGTATTTTATTTATAGGTTTATAGGTCACTCAAAATGTTTTTTGTTATCCAGTTTTTCCAATCCCCTCATGCTATACTCAGAAAGCTTTCCTTGGGTTCTATTAATCACTTTATTTTGATGATGCCGACAGTAAGTGCATAATTTGTTGTTTTCATTTCTTGTAATCCTTAAAGTGTAGCCATATGAAATCTGCAAATATTTTATTTATACAATTACAATTATTATGCAGGCCTTGCTTCTATCCATGGATCAGTACCTTCAGGGTCTGTTCGTTCTTGCTAATGACTCAGTTGCTGAAGTGCGGAAATTGGTATTTAGTTTCTCTAAGCTGAAGTAAATTGTAGTTTCTCTAAACTGGTATTTGTACATATAAACTGATATTGTGCTTGGGTTAATTGAAGTTGTAGTTAACAGTTTATTTCTGACTGGTGAGCATAATCTTTAACCTTCAGTAAAAGTCAAATATCCTACATTCTCACTTGGTTTCGGCCCTAGTGTCATGGTTCAAAAAGTCGTACAATATTAATATCTATTCCATGTATTTAAGCAGAACTGATCCAAAGTTAAGCAGAACTTATCCGAAACTGCAAGACAAATCAGTATCTGTCTATACATTTGGTATCACCCTAATGCTGACATATTTCAATTGATTTTGGGTCGCTATGGCCCAAAATCACTGCCAAAAATTTCCAAAATTGACCCACATTACCTGACTCTACCCATATTTTCTCAAGATTTGATCAAAATGGCTAAAATTCCCAAAACAATGCTGACATGTTTCAATTGATTTTGGGTTGCTATGGTCCAGACTCCAGACCTGTGCAAAAATTTCTAAGATCGACCCACATCACCTGAATCTACCCGTAATTTCTAAAACATTGATCAAAATGGCCCAAAACAATGCTCAAAACCTTTCTAAAGTTTTGCCAAAAGTAGTCAAAAGGTTTATTTTATTTGGTTTTACTTTCACTTTTAGGGTTTAAAAGAAAATTTTCAAGAATACCTATTAATATGCATCTTTCGTTTATAGAAATTATGCAACTATTTACCAATAACATATAAAACTGCATGAATAAATTAACATGAGTTCTTTTTTGTGGTATGGCACACCGTTGGCTTTCCCTTGATGAATAAAATCTAATGACATTCACGATTTAAATTGATTGGCATCTTTATATTATCTTCTTACTATTGCTTTTTTTTTTTCTTGTGACATGTAGGTTTGTTCTGCGTTGGTTCAGCTAATTGCAGTGCGTCCAGACTTCCTAGAGGTAGGAGTAATCAATTGCTTTTTTAACTTTGATCACATCAGGAATTTATATATCATGCCTCATATATATATATATATATATATATATATATATATATATATATATGAGGCAGATATTTGATTAGCATATCAGTGGTATAATTGTAACAAACAATGAAACTTATTTCACCTAATTGACTATAGCTGGTCAGCAGGAGAACTTACAATACATTGTATGTATAATGTGTTCTCTCTTTAAGGATATTTGAATTGCTATTCTCATTATCTTTTGGCTTCATGTTTCAGCCACACCTGAGAAACGTGATTGAGTACATCTTGCAAGCTAATAAGGACACCGATGATGAGGTTTCGCTTGAGGCTTGTGAATTTTGGTAACTCATTCCAATAATTTCCTCTGACAAGCGACAACAGTTTTCTATTGCGTGTTGCTGCTTTGATTCCTCGAGTACTTTTCCCCCAAAAGGAGAAATAAATTGTTCTGGCAAATTATCATCATATTACATGACGAAAAATGATTTCTATATATAAAGATTTGGGAAATTTACAAAATTAAATATGCATAAGTTGATTTCAGAATGTATTTTAATTTTTATTTAAAATATCGACAACGTATAAGTACATGTCTTGCCCTCAAAATGAAACATATTATCATTTCTTTTGTCTAAATTTCATGACTTTTGCTGATTTAGCATTTCTTCTGTCTAATTCATTTAATAAGTCATACTTGTGAATATATTAGCAGTTCATGAGAACAATCTTTGTTCTATACTTCTATTCCATTTTGGTGCTGATCAAGTCGATCAAATCAAATCATGAAGACTTCATTACTTAGGATGCATTACATACAAATGCCACTGTTGTAAAAATCCCTCTAGGCGGCCGACTAGTCCCCGACTAGTCGCTTGTCAGTCGCCGCCGAGTCGACTAGGGTCTAGTCTCCGACTAGTCACTTGTCGGCCACCGTCGACTCGATTAGGGGCTAGTCCATCCAAAAATTAGCTAAATTGGTACTAGTCTGGGCTGCCGTCGACTTCGTCAAGGCAGCCGTCGTCGACTCTTTACTTTGTTGCTGCCTTTTTCTATTTTTGAAAAAAGTGACTAGCCTACTCTTTTTTTATTCTTACTTTTGCTTTGTTATCTCTTTGCTACTGTTGTTGTGGCTCTTTTTTTAATTTTTGCTTGTTACTTTTTTTTGCTTTTGCTTGCTACTGCGGCTGTAACTCTCCGAGAAAAAAAAATAGTAAGTTGTTAACATATTATTTAAATATTTATCGAAATAGAAACTTATGCAAAATAATGAACCCACGAACCGACTAGCGGCCGACTAGCGATTTTTACAACCTTGACAAATGCTCATCTTCATGGGGAATGCACGATCATCCTTTCAATATCTGTTGAATCATCAATTCTAATTGCAAGTTAAACAAGGAATGAGTCTCTCAATGACTTGCTTAAGGAGCTGAAATTACTAAACGAGAAGTCTTTTCAATCTTATATGAACGGGGATCTTCTCGAAATAATCTGTAATCTGTATTACTATGCTCGTTCTATGTATTTTCAGATGCACACTCCCTAATGTCAAAGTTTTTTTTTGTTGGAAGGTGGTGAGATAGGGTCTTATTATTTTGTTCTCTTGGCGCTTATGTATTGGTACCTAATATTGATCAACTTTCCAGGTCCTCATATTGTGATGGCAACTTGCCTCCTGATGGCTTAAGAGAGTTTTTGCCGCGCTTGATTCCAGTGTGTAAAATTCTCTCACTGCTGTTTTTTATTATTATCAATATTTTTTTAGCTGTATTCCCATTTTCTATTCATGCTTTTTGTAGGTTTTGTTGTCAAATATGGCCTATGCAGACGATGATGAATCTCTACTTGATGCGGAGGTGTGTTATTCTTGTGCCAGTACTCCACACAATATTTGTTGCTTTGATGTGAAAGCTTTATTTAGTAGTTTTGGTAGCACACTTATTTTATTTTATTTACAGGAAGATGAGACCTTTCCTGATAGGGATCAGGTTTGTGCTTCAGTTGAAATTTATTTTTTAGTTATTATTTTGATTTTTTTGGGTTTGTATGACTTATCTAATTTGTGGTTCTTTGGGAATTACTTAGAGCAATATATTGTTTTACAGGATTTGAAGCCTCGTTTTCATGCATCACGTTTTCATGGATCTGAAAATGGAGAAGATGCTGTAAGTATACAAGTTTAATTTTGTGATCCCTGATGTATATTATCATATATTTTTTTCATTGTTTCACTATGCATGCCTTCTCCTAACCATCGATTTTCAGAAGTTTGGTTGAATCTTACTAGTTGAGATTGCTGTCACTTACAGGATGATGATGTAGTCAACGTCTGGAATCTAAGGAAGTGCAGTGCAGCTGGTCTAGATATTCTTTCAAATGTATTCGGGGATGAAATTTTACCAACTATAATACCTTTGATTCAGGTATGCTTGTTGTTTGACTGTAATTGCTGTGAAAGTAAGCCGTTCACTACCTTGATCTGAATGTGAATAAATTTCTGATGCTCAGTCTACATTCTTGACCTGACAAAGAAATTTACAGTTCTCTATATTATGCACAAATGATAGAATTAGTATTGTTTCTATGCATTTTTGTAACCGTCTGTTGCACCATGCTTAAAGTCCACAATAAATTTGGTTCTTACATACTTAATGAGTTGACCATGACGAATAACCAGATCATTCTTTTGCTTGACTTTAGGATATACTCTGATCGCTATGGAAGCAAGTACTTACTATCTTGACCTGATATATAATTTTTTTATGCTCCAATATCTACATTAGATAAATATACTTCCTTGTGTAACAAAGAAATCTGTGGTTGGATTATGCCCAAGTGATATAATTAGTATTGTTGCTATTCAAATCTGTAGTCATATGACGTGCTTTGTTGAAAGTCAACAATAGATTTGATTCTCAAAAGTGCTTATGAGTTGACCAGCATGATGCTGTCCACTTCAGTATTTCTCTCAATTCCTGTGGAAGTAAGCCATTTACTATCGTGACCTCAAATACTGTGAAATTTGTGATTCTCTAAAATCTAAAGTCAAATGTCTTTCTTGTTCATAATCATAAAGAAATCTGCAATTAAACTATGCACAAGTGGTATAGTTAGTTACTATTTTTTTTGTTAACGCTTCATGCGCTGGTTGAACTCTAAGAATCCGAATGTCCTTTTTTGACAATGAATAAACAAAGCACAAATATCCGAAATTAGTAGCAGACACAAGAACACAAGATATAATGAGGTCGGCCAAAGATTGTGCTATGTCCACGGGGCAGGGGAATAATTTCTTTATTGATAAAAGAGAACACCTTACAAGAGTTAGTACAATAATACAGTATCGCACAAACCCTCCCAGAGCTCCAACGGGCTCTCTTCCTTTTTCTTCTCTCAAATTCCTTAGGGCTTCCTAGCACAATCACAAGCAAAGTTTCCTTAAACCTTTAATAGCCTCAAGCTCACCTAAATTAGGGTTAGAAATGACCTTAAATAGGCTCTCCTAATATTAGTAAATATTGGAACAATCATAGCCGTCGAAACCCATCCAGAATTGGACTTAGATAGGCCTTTCCTTATTTGAACACGAGTCATTACAACATGAATGTCTACAATACATTTGGTTGTTAAATATTCTTGATGAGTTAACCATGAGGAATGGTCTTGATCATCAATCTGGATACTCTATGTTTTTTTATACCGAGTCCAAGCCACATTGCTTGTGCCTTATAGACACTCTAAAAGTCAATTTGAATTGTTAATATCTTGAGTACTTGTATAGTGTTTTGAAAGTATGTGCCCCATTGATGCGTGTTTCTTATACTTTGGCATGTTTTGTATCTTCATTTCTTGTATTGCAGCACAAACTTGCTACTACAGGTGATTCGGACTGGAAGGAGAGGGAAGCTGCTGTTTTGGCGATTGGTGCCATAGCTGAGGGATGTATTGGTGGTCTTTATCCTCTCCTTTCTGAGGTATTTCTTTTAGCTTTTTATGGAGGTTGAGTATGAATTTATCCTATGAATTTATCCCATAAGTGGAAGTTTTGTTATGTTTCTATGAACTGTTATCATACTTGTTGCACATATAGATCTTAAGCTTGACTACCTTATATCTGTTCGACTATGTAGGATAGGTGTAGTTTTTTGGATTAGCTTCACTTTTACTTCTTCCGACCCCACAAAATTGGGATAAATGCTTTGTTATTCTTGTAGCTTCACTTTTACTTCTCAAAGTATCTTTATTTTCTGCATGTTGTTTTTTCTGTTACATATATTTTAATCTTTTGGTAAGATAATGATTGGCTATTCAGTGGTGGCTCATACCATGACATCGTGCATAAGTTTTCATAATAGTTTGGTGGGCTTTTCTTGCACATCTCAGATTTGTGTTGTGGTCGATCGAAGAATTTAGCAAATGGTTCATTATCTTGTCTATGAAATTGTTGTTTCCCCCCTTCTTTTGCTCTACACTGGTTTGCACAATTTTTTTATAATTTTAGGAAGATGGATGTTTCTAGGACTAGGTGGGTTTCCCAAGTTGTTCCTAGGACTAGGGACAAGTGCAAACATGGATTCAGGTTATAAAAATGGTTAAGGTAGTTACCATTTTTTACAGAAGGACGTTGTAGAGCTAATGTGATTCATATCAAGGAGAAATCAAAAGGAAAATTGTTGGTTTTTCTTATATAATGACCTAGAAGTTTATGACAAAGAAATATAAAGACTGTAACTTTAATTTTTTGATAAGGAAATATCCCAAAAGACCTAAGACCTGAATTTGCTGCCTCTTGTTTAACAAGCTTCAAAATTGTTTCACAGTATTGCCCGATATTGATACTGAAACAAATACTGAAACCGCCGAAACTACCAAATCTAACGATTCGGAACTGCCGAAACCCTCCAAAACTCCCCTGAGATTGCCAATTAGAAGGGTCTGATACTGATTCTGATACCAATAGAGCGAACCATGCTTAAATGCCCGTTAGTATACGGTCATGTGCAAGTTAAATAGAAGAAGCAAAGAAACTACCAAATCTAACGATTCAGAACTGCCGAAACCCTCCAAAACTACCCTGAGATTGCCCATTAAGGGGCCGATACTGATTCTGATACCAATAGAGCGAACCATGCTTCAAATGCCCGTTAGTTTATGGTCCTGTGCAAGTTAAATAGAAGCAGCAAAGGAAATTTTCTAATAGGATTATAGGACTATCAACTAAATCCTGATCAAGCTTTCATTGACGTAAAGCATATCCAAATTAGTCCATATTCTAAGAATTGCTTCAGTCCGAAACTTACTTTCAAATCTGAAACTGATATGTGTTCATCCTGGACTAGCATGACTCCAACTGAACCACCAAATCAACTAAGCCTTGTTGATGCAGGACAAAAAGTAAAGGGAATCGTAGATGGGTTTATGCAATGACAATCGATGAGATCCGTGCAAAATAACTGATGAATCAATGATTATCACAAGTTCAAGCAATAGACAACCCTAAAATATCACAAGAATTGTAATTACAAGATCGAGCAAAGTTAGGGTTTACTCGAGGACTGATGAAATCAATCCATGCAATCAAACACACCAAATCTTGGTCCTAGGGAATGGTTCATTCATGTCCAAGCCTTCGAGTACATCATCCATTGATCAATCTTGATCCAATGTTCGAATCTTGACTTTGATTGAAAAGCCAATGATTAGGTAATAGGCACAGGTGGACCCACCTTAGGCCGAGTGGGAGCGGACACCCCTCTGAATTTTTCGGTTTACTGTATCATTGTTTTAGGTACATAACAATTACTGCCTCAATTAGTAAAGTAGGGAGCTTAATATTCAAGAGGTCTTGAGTTCAAATCTTATTATCCACAATATTTTTTTAATAAATTCTTAATAACATCTCCTCAAATTTCAAGTTAGTGTATTTTCGCTCCACCTAAACGAAGTCAATGTATTTTCTCTTGATGACCAATGAAGTTTAAGTAATTAGACTCCCCCCTTTTTTGTACATACTAGGAGTCCTGTGAGTTGGAATTTTTAGTCATTGACCTTTCTTTTACTGACAAAGCTTCAAATAAATGTTAATCTCTACTGCAGATGGCCAAGATAAAGAAATGTGACATAGGAAGTAAAGGATAGTTCAAAACTAGGTTACTTATTTCACGATAAGTCTGTTGGAGGATTGAAGCTAGAGAAGGTTGTAGCCTTGAAAGGAGCTTCCTTGGCAAACTTAAGCATGCGAAGGTGTGCTTGCATGGTTTTGCTTCTTTCAGTGTTCTAAATTTCGGCCTAGGCGCCCATAGGCAGCCGTCCTAGTGGGTATGGGGCCTAGGCGGGCTATTCGGCCGTTCTTTTTGAAAGTTTTCAAAAAAAAAAAAAAAATCTGAAAAAAATATCATGTTTGAATTTCGAAATTCAAAAAATAATTGTACTCACCTGGCTCCTTCGCCGCCTCCAACTGCTGGTGGTGGTGGATGTTGTTGTTGCTACCTGCTGCTGCCTCTGGAGAGGACCGCAGTTGCTGCTGCCTCTGGAGAGGACATCAGTTGCTGCTGCTGCTGAGGGGAGGGGAGGGGAGGGCATGAGGAGAGGAGAGCTGTGTTGTGAAAACTCTCTCTCCTCTCCTCCCGTTTTATGTAAAAAAAAAACTAAAAAGTTAGGATTCGAATCCTTAACCTTCAAAACCAACACTTAAACACAACTCTGTTAGCCATAGGAGCTCGTAGAGTTTTGTGTTAGTGTATATATATATATATATATATATATATATATATATATATATATATATACTCATCTATTTTGGGATCCAGGTCCCCGATCCGACGTGTGCACTCTGTGGTTTGGAGGAGGAATCGATGACCCATCTATTTTTTGACTGCGGAGTTTCCTGGTCCATCTGGTCTGAGCAAAACCGTATGTTGGACGGAGGTATTTATGGCAGGTCGATTGGGACCATCATCACGGGTATTCGAGATTGCAGAGGGCGCGGCATGGTCTGGTTCAAGACTCGTAAGGTCGATTGGGACCATCATCACGGGTATTCGAGATTGCAGAGGACGCGGTGTGGTCTGGTTCAAGACTCCTAGGATTCGGCTAGCAGCTGCTGTCTGGTATGTTTGACGGGAGAGGAATCGGCGCATCTTCGAGGGACTTATTACCCCTCCGATCGGAATCCTCCATAATTTGGAGTTTGATGTAAAAGAAATGGTCGATTGACGGGTAGGAGACCACCCCTGTCTGTATGTTGTATGAGTATTAACTGAGTTTGGAATAAAATTTACCCTTTTTCCAATATATATATATATATATATATATATATATATATATATATATATATGCAAAACAAAAAAAAAAACAAAAAAAATCGGCGCCTAGGCGCTAGTCGGATCCCCGGCGTACCGATTCCGCCTAGTGAAATATATAACATTGGCTTCTTTCGAGCATCATCGGCAACTTGAATCATGTTAAGGCAAGCTCCCCTAGAGCATGCCCTTGTGGCGAGAGAGGAGAGAATTAGGTTTAGGACTTTTTAGGTTTAAGCTTGGCTAACAGATAGGATACGAGTCAACCCAACCCGAAAACACTTATTCACCTCTAATATCCAATTTAATATATCGGGAGATATTGGCCGATTTACTGGACTTTGATCGATATATCGGTTGATTTTTTTCAAGACGATATATACGATATATATGTCTGATATATGTCGGTTTGGGCCTCAAACCGATATCGCTGATATCTATAACACTGATATTCTTAGTGTCTTAAGAGGCACGTGCCTTATTAATTAAAGCTACTGATGCTGGAGGATATGCACCTATAATTTATCAAATGTCAATTGAGTCTTCCAATTGGTCTCATGCATGTATCCTCTTCTGTGGTCTCAAATGTTTATTTATGTTTTTTGCTTTAGCAGCTTAGATTCCCTTTTGTAACTGTCCTTTTTATCATTTTAGATCTAATCCCCTATCTTGTATGCTTAATATGTTATCTCTGCAACTGTTGATTGTGGAGGCCTCCCTTATATAGCAAAATATAACAAGGTCTCTAATTGCAGATTGTTGCATTTCTCATACCACTACTGGATGACAGATTTCCTCTTATACGGAGTATCACCTGCTGGACGCTTTCTCGTTATAGCAAGTTTATTGTCCAGGTACCTGTTTGGATTAGCTGACCTCATCTGGTCCGTTGTTATTAATATTCCTTTCTACTCGTGGTTCATGCAATAACTGATATTTGTAATGTTTTCTCTGTATTTGAAGCTTAATTCTGTTCCTATTCGGTATACGTATTCACAGACAACCTATTATAAATAAATCATTATAAGGTTAACGTGCACTTGACTTTCTTGTATTTGTCTGACAACTTAACACCCTTGTAGCATATACCAATGTTTTCCATTCGAAGGTGCAATGTCGCTTATCTTCCATTCATACTGGATATTTCATGCTTTTAAATGACTGGACTTCCATTTCAAAGACTATATTAACCTCATGTGAGATAGACAAAAACAAAATTCCAAGGTAAAATAGTGATTTAGTTATATGTGGAAGTAACATGGCAGACTGGACCGGCTGTAGGAGGGAAATTTTAATGACAAACTCCCAGTTAGTAAATTGTACTATATGGTGGATACAAAGTCACAATGGCATTATAATCCCATAGAAACAAATGCATTTTTATCCTTTTTTATCAATCTTATGTCCATCCTTAAGTGAGGCTTAGCATTTCTCACTAAGTCTATTCTGTATTAAAGTACGTTTACTTTGAGAGAGAGCTGATGTGCAAGCACTAGGATCAGTTGTTTCTACACTGCTAGCAAATTCAGAGGAATACCTCTACTGTTGTGTGATCGTAAGTAGAGCTCTCTTTGGCCCGGATTGTTTGTTAGACCCAAACCAGGATTGTAGTTCAGAACTCCCATGGGTCCATGATATACAAACCTGCCCATGGAAGTTTCGGTTAGGATATGGGTCCTCTACATTATTTACCATGAAATCTTTGTTGGTTCCGTGTCAGCTCGGCAGTTCCACTAAAGCTAAATGAAGATCAGTTTAACTTATATACCCTATTTCTTAATTTGTGCAGTATCTGGATCTTGGTCTGGTTCACGATTTATGCAGTCCCAGACCTGACAAATAGTAGTCTCTGGTCCGATTTTGAGAAACTAGGACCTCCTCCCAGGTTTTGTATGGATAAAACTCATGGGGGTCCTGGTTTGGGTTCGGACGGTTGCCCCAGATGTTAGCCCTAGAATAATATTCTTAGTCATCACTTATGGTTCTTTCACAGTATAATAATAATGATATTACTTCTCTTTTGAACATCTCTCATTCAATTCAGAGATTATCTGTATCTCCTTCCAACATAAATAAGCATACAGAATTTCTTGACTCTGATACTCACAATGCTACCTTTGTCCTTGTGGAACTTGGAAGGCTTACATTTGGTAGTGCATGCCTTAGAACTGAGTAGCATGATCAACTAATTTTTTGAATATTCAAAGGGTGGGGGTCACTGGTTAAATTGCTCCACTGCTATCAGTAGTGTGTGTATTGGGTAGTTCCTATCATGTGATATGTTCTTCTCATACACGAGTTTTTAAATATCCTTATCCTTGAGCACAAATAAAGATTTCATGGTCAATAAATGCTATGTGGTTTGCTTCTATACACATCTTCATCAGTGAAGATCTTTTGAAGCCTAGGTAAGCATTCTTTTTGGAGGTTTTTGCAAAATTAGACTAGGTAGAAATGAAACCTCACCTTAAGGACTTGTACAATTATTGGTTGCAAAGAGTTGTCGGAGTATAGGATGAATTATCCTCTGTGCATGTCAACAATATTTTTTTTTTTTTGGAATAAGGGTGAATTTATTCCTCGCATATAGCGGAAAAGGTATTAAAGTACAACATCACAACTTACCATGCCCCAAAATACTATTATGGGGCCATTACAGATACATCGAATTCTATATTATGTAGAATTCCAATAGGGGGGGTAGTCAAGCCCTCAAAGATACGTCTGTTCCTCTCCTTCCAGATGTGCCAAACAGACGCAGCAAGACGAACTCTGGCTCTTCTAGCCCACCCCGGATCCCGTCCTCTGTGATCTCGGATCCAACTGAGGATGCTCCGGATGTCCCGGTCCATCCCCACTCCTCGCAGCTGCGCACACTGCTCAGTCCAAATGTGCCATGACACCGGGCAACCAAAGAATAGATGTCCCATAGATTCATCTTCATCATTACATAGCACACATTTGGCATCCGGAATCTGCATCCTAAACCGGATGAGTCTGTCTCTCGTCATCAATCTACCATGGAGAAGGCGATAAGCACAAAGTTGTATTTTCCGTGCAACGCCCTTGCCCCAAATGAAGTCCACCTCCTCAGCCTGGTCGTGGTGGATCCGAACCAAATCATAGCAGCTACGAAAGCAGAATAGACCTGACCCGCCCCCCGTACCTGGGCCGGCCCAGCTCCATGAATCCTCCGTCTGGCTAGCGTCAATGGGAATAGTGTGAATCTCTGCCGCAAGCTGAGCAGTAAATGGATAACCCTCTGGCCTCCAACCTCCGTCTCTAATGATCCGGCTGCATGTGAGCCCTCTACCCGCTTCCCTGTCCAGCTGCCCTCCCAATATCTCGAGCAGGGATCTGGAACCCAACCAAGGATCTAGCCAAAGGTCGGTAGTCGTCCCATCCTTCATGCGCCTGCAGATAGCGGCCTGGAGCACCGGTCTACATCTCAGGATAGCCTTAAACGTGACCGAGAAATTATTGTCTATCCTGCAGGCCCAGAAGTTGGTCCTCCGTATGTATCTGCTAGCCATCCAGTCCGTCCAGAGCGACCCCCCCTTGATGAATTTCCAGGCCATCTTCACACAAGCTGCCTTCCTAACCGCATGAAGAGGCCTCAACCCAACACCTCCTTCCTCCCGAGGCCGACAGAGTTGATCCCAGGATATCGCATGTATCCCTCCCCTCCATATGAAGTTAGCGCAAATAGCCTCCACCTTCCGAATAGTAGCAGTGGGGATCTGGATAGACTGGAGCCAGAACATAGTGATGCCAGCAATGACCGATCGCACCAACTCAATCCGTCCCCCAAATGAAAGTCCCGCCGCTTGCCAGCCCTCCACTCTCCTCTGAGCAAAGTCCACCAGCCTGTGACAATCCTGCTCTCGGGCATAGTTGACAGTCAGCGGGACCCCCAGGTATTTCACTGGGAGCTCGCCTCTGTCCATACCTAAAGCGAAAGCTCTCTCCTCCTGAAGTGTACACCGGGAGCTGAAGTAGACTCTGCTCTTCTTCCGGTTTAACTAGAGCCCAGAAAGCCGCCCGAACTCCTCCATAATGTCGGAGAGCGCTCTCATACCCCTCATGGAAGGCTGGAGTAGCACCAATAAATCATCAGCATAAATCAAATAAGAAACAGCAGGACTCACCAATCGGAAGAGGGGAACAATCCTCCTGCTATGTACTGCTATATCCATCATACATGTGAAGTACTCCATCACCAATGTAAAGAGATACGGGAAGAGGGGGTCGCCCTGCCGCAGCCCCCTGTTGCTACTGAAGTAGCCATGTGGCGTGCCCTGGATGAGGACAGAGAAGGTAGGAGAGCAGATGCACTCTCTCACCCTCGCAACCCACCTCTCGTCAAACCCCATGGCAAGCATCAAATGGCACAGGAAGTCTCGATTGACCGTGTCATATGCTTTCCGAAGGTCAAGCTTTACACACGCCTTCATCCCCCCCGGTTTGCTAAACTCCCGCACCATCTCGTGAGCTAGCAGGTTGTGCTCCGCTATCGACCGGCCCTTGATGAACGCTGCTTGGTTCTGGGACACTAAACCCTGCATAATCCCCTCCATGCGCCTGCACATAAGATGAGTGATAATCTTGTAAAGAAAATTACAGCACGCAATGGGTCTAAAATCAGCCAGCGAGGTCGCTCCTTCCTTCTTGGGAACCAGAGTCAAGAATGTATGGTTCATCTCCTTCAGGAGCCGGCCCTCCACAAAGAACTCCTGTACCGCAGCCAGCACAGGTGCCTTAAGCACACCCCAGTGTCGCTTAAAGAACCCAGAAGAGAAGCCATCAGGCCCAGGCGCTTTGTTGGGATTAGCCTTCATCACAATATCTTTCACCTCCTCCATCCTCACCGGAGCCAAAAGAAGACTGTTCCCATGCCGGGACACCAGTCTCTTCGTAACCAGGGCCGGGAACGTGCTGGAGTAGTCCGTCTGCTGATATAAGTCAGTGTAGAATCTGACGGCCTCCTCCTGAATCTCCACCGGGTTTCCAACAAGGCGACCCTCAGCATTCAGAAGTCTGGGGATGCTATTCCGGTGCTGGCGGGTGCGGATCACATCATAAAAGAATTTGGTGCAGCGGTCACTATCTTTGAGCCAGGAGCATTTCGTCCTCTGAGCCGCACTGATCTCCTCCTGCAGTCTCATGGTGCTAACCTCCTCAATCAGGGTCTTCTCCTTGGCCGCCAGATCCCCATTCATAATGTCAGATTGGAGGGCCACCTGAGTGTCCCGAAGCTCTTCTTCCTTCTCAGCCAGGGAGGTACGCGGCCTCGTCTTCACCCACCCCCTAATAGCCCGCTTGAGCTGCTTGAGCTTGTGAACCATGCGGAATTGGGCCGTGCCATCCCGGAAGTGCGGCATCTCTCTCATAACAACCTCCTCATATCCTGGTGAAAGGTACCAGTTGTTGTTATACCGAAACGGCCTCACCCGCAAAGTGGGTCTCTCACATAGGCCCACCCGGATAGGAGAATGATCGCTAGTACCCGCTGCCAGACCTTCCGCCACCGAGTTCGGAAAACACCTGAACCACTCGCTATTGTCCAAGGCCCGATCCAGCTGACAGGCAATACGATTCTGAGTAGCCTTGTTGTGCCAGGTCCAAATATGTCCAGCGCGCTCCAGCCCCCGCATACCTGACACAAGAAGACACCTCTGGAAGTCGTATAATATCGAGTCCGGTACAGGCCGGCCCCCAACCTTCTCTTGACGAAGCAACATAGCATTGAAGTCCCCCATGATGAGTAGAGGGAGATGCATGTTGTCCGCCATACGACCCATAAGCACAATGTCCTCCCAAAGAGCCGCCCGGAGCCTCCGGTCGTTGTGTCCATATACAGCACCCAGGATGAATCTGAACCCACCTTTATTCTCAAAAGTAACTCCTATGAGCTGCTCAGACTTATGAATCTGGACCCCCACCCAGCTACCTGTATTCCACCTAACCCAGATCCTTGCCATACCGCAAAGATCTAAGTTATGAATGTGACCCCAGGCTGCCGGAGTCCGACGTGAAAGCATAGCGGCCCCTCGAATCTTCGTCTCCAGCAAAATAGCAATATCACAAGCCTCTCTCCTCAGCACCCTACTGATCTCCCTCCATCGGCCAATGGAACACCCCCCCCCCCCTAATGTTCCATGCTAGGACCGACATCTAAATAAAAGATGTTGGGTCCCCCTGTAACTCATCTGGATCGACACTCGAGGGAAGTGTCTCATCCGTCTGCTCAAGGACTGCATCTACCATGGAGGAAGGGGCAAGATGTGCCTGGATCCTGCTAAGAGTAAGCGTCCAGTCCGGATTGGGGTCGGTCTGGTCATCCATCTCCCTCATCTGAGGGACATCCTCCAGTGTGGCCGGGGCGTGTCTCTTCCTGCTGCTGTAAACCATAAGCGCCGTGGAGGTCTCCGCCCCCCTCTGACTACTATCCTCCGCACTCATACCCCTGGTCGTCATAGTCCTCCGAGGCCTGAACGGAACCAGCGCACCCTGCAAGCTCTCGCTCTCCTGTCTCAGAGACGCCCCTGTCTCCAGTCTCCTATCAATCTCCATAACTGTGTCTTCCTCCATGTGTCTATCTGGTGCCGTCTCCTCAGGCAAGCTACTGGGGGCCGCCTCCCTCTCGCGAGTCTCCGTCTGGACCGTCTCTGGCCGCGATGTCTCTGCCTGGCCCGCATATGGCCTGGCGTACTCCTTCCCCTTATACTTGCACGCACTGGTAACGTGCCCAAAGCACTCGCAATGCGAACACATGGGTGGGACCTAATCATACTCCACAGCCTGCGTCAGAACCTCTCCAGATGGAACCTGATACTCGAGCATGCTCGGAAGCTCTGAGCCTGCCTTGATCTCCACAAAGACTCTGGCGTACATGATTCTGGATCGGAACGTAGTAGCCTCATCAGCCTTGATCGGCTTCCCCACGAGGCTGGCGAGTCTCATGAGCAGTGGAATGCTCCAATATTGAACAGGGAATTCTGGGAACCGGATCCAGACGGGAATGGCATTCAACACTTCCTTCTCACACCTCAGCGCCGGTGTCCATTCCTTCAAAATAATGAGTCGCCCATCAAACGACCATGGCCCTCCCTGCACAATCCTGGTCACATCCTCCGCCAGCCCAAACTTGACGTAGTAGAATCCGTTCTTCCGGGAGAAGAATTTCATGCTTCCCTTGGGCCTCCAGACTCTCTCCGCATAACCCCTGATTTGGCCAAAGAACGGCTTATTCCCTAACACATATAGCACTAAGGTGTTCTTCCAGAAATCAGCGACCTTTGCTATTTCCTCTGCGGGGAAGTAAGCCCTGTGTCCTCCACCAACCGCCATCGGGGTAACATATTCCATAGACATCGGACTTTTCGACTCCACTGGGGTGCATACCTTCTTCCATGACCGAGGCCTCTGGTCCACAGAGGGGGGCCTGGTTGGAGGAGTAACCGCAACCGGGCCTTGCCTACCAGCGTCGGCTACGACACCCTTCCCCTTTTCCGCCGCCGTCGCCTTTGGCCGCCACCCAGACACGGTGCGAACCATGTTTCCCCCTCGTCGATTCGGATTGACAGTGCCTCTTGGGGGTCGGCTCCCAGAACTCCCTAGGTTTTGAACTCCTCGTCGTCCTCCGGCCCGGCGTCTCACCACCGTCTGCCAGCCTGCCTCTCCAGTCCCGTCCGCCCCCATAGTAGATCCCGACCCAAATTCAAACGGCGGTGCCGTATCTCCACCCGCCCCCGAACCCCCAAACGTGGAGGTCGGGTTCGGTCCAGCCAACCCCCTCTCGCCATGATGCGCCCCGCCGCTGCCCGGAGGATGCGACCCCCCCATGCCATTGTCCCGATTCATCCTGCCGCCCCCGGTGCCCGACCCCCCCCTCCGCCTGGGGGGGTCCCCTTCCCGCTGCTGGTCGCCCACCCCCGGGGTGCAACCGCCGCTGCCAGAGGGGTGCGGCCCCCCCCCCCCTCGATTGGACGCCCGACCCCCCCTCCGCCTGGGGAGGTCGTTCCGCCGCCGCCGCCCGCCCCGGGTGGCCGCCCCCCCCCCCCCCCCCCCCCCCCCCCCCCCCTTCCCACCTTTCCTCCGGCTCCCTCCCGCGAGAGGGTCCGGGGGCGGGGGGGCATCGCTAGGTAAACCCTAGTTTTGTCGCCTGGAGCCGCTGCCATTTTTAATATTATATATATATATGCATGTCAACAATATTTGTATATATTGAAAAATATTATTTTGTTAAGGTTTACAATCCATAATTTATTGGGTGTTAGCTTACTCCAAAGTTATGTAGAAGATTTACTGATTAATTAATTCAGTAACTTGCTTACCTTGATATAGGTCTGTATACGTTAGACAAAGCTGATAGTGGACTTGAATTTTGCACTCCTGGCTTACAAACTGAGAACCTTAACTCGTCCATTAACTTGCTTCACTCGATATATAAGCCTGTATGCATCACATAAAGATAAAGTTGGTCTTGAACTTTTCATGTTTGAAAGCAAGCTATTGGATACTTTAGATATGTACTAAATTATAGTATTGGATATTTCTATTGGAAATCGTAAGTATTTTACTTGGATTCCAAAGAACTTTCATGGACACAAACAGACTTAAACGTGCGAAGCTTGGTGTGGCTTGATGTTGCAGGTGGATTCACAGATGCACCGTAGATTGGAGAACCACAGATGGAAGCAAAAGAATGCTTTACCAAATTTCAATAATTGGCCTCCAGAAATTTCTCAATAATTACTGGAATCCTTTCCTTTCTAAACTAACAGAAATCCTAATACCATGATAAATTAATGTGAAAGAGATCAACTCTTGATCGCTGGACCAAATGCCGACACCTTCAAATGTTTTATGTAGAACCAACTATTATACAAACACTAATTGGTTAACGTTTTTTTTATTCCCGGGCAAATTTAGGATGGGAATTCTATTCCCATGTTTGGTTTAGGTTATAAAAATATGGAATTGCGAATATCCGGGTAATCTATTTGTCCACAAAACATGGGAATCCTATCCCTTAAGAAGAGGTGGGTATTCTTTTGCCCGATATTTTTTTTTGTTTTTCTACTCTTTTTTTAAAAAAATTCTTTTTTTTTCTTGTTTTTTAAACATTTTTTGGTTTATTGTCCTTCTTCCATTTTTTAGAATTTTTCTATTTTTTCAGTTTTTTTTAATCTTTTTTCAGTTTTTAGGATTTTTTTTTCAGTTTTTTTAAATATTTTTTCATTCTGAAGATTTTTTTTTTTCATTTTTTAAGAATAATTTTTTTGGGTTTTTTTCCTGGGTTTTTTTTTTCATCTTTTTCATTTTTTGAGAAATTGTAAGAATTTTTTGTTTTTGTTTTTTGATTTTCTTTTAATCCTTTTTCCTTTCCTTTTTTTTTCAGTTTTTTTCCTTCTTTTTTTTCATTTTTTTCCCGGGAATATTTATATATTCACCAAACATGGGAATATAATTTTCCAAGGAATTTGATTCCCGGAAATATAGAATTCCCGGCTATATACTATTCCGCTATTCCGCGTACCAAACGCCCCCTAAAGTTTGACTATACTATAAAATCCTAACTCAACTCCAAAGGAAATTGCTATTTATTTACAAGTTGATCTTTGATACTGACTTGCAAAATATAAGGGGTGTTAGATGACAAAGTTCGTGGTATCACAAACGGTTTTCAAACTCAGTATCAGTATGGACGGTTTTGGTAGTTTCACATCGGATGCCGAGTTTTAGAATTCTTGGTTTTGGAAAGTCGAAACATAATAAATATAGTAGAAAAATAGAAAAACATTGACACTAGGCATAATTTTATTTATTGCTGGTGCTTTTCATTACTTATGAGTGTAGTAATGTTCAACATTGTTGAATCATTCCCCAGCAATGGATATTGTTATTTGTTACTTGCATCTGGACAAATTACACGGAATATACAGTTTCGACTGGAATAATACTAAGATGGATGAATTGTCATGAATTTCTTGATGTCAACTTTGAGAAATTGTAATGATTTCAATGTGGCGATAATTTTCCTTATCGACAACGCTGTAGCATGTCTATCTGCAACGTCGTTGTGTTATTGTTCACTCATTTTCTTTGCTGCACTTACCGGGCAAGAGAGGCCCAATGTCGGTATAGGTTGATATTGATGAGGGTTACTAACAAGATCAGGGCAGGCCAAAACTGATTGATAGTGCCAGTACTGCAAACCTTCTTGGATGGTGATTTCGTTAATATGGTTTATACTCGGCTGGCCCAAACCCGATTTGTACTCAACATGCCCTGTATACCCAATATACCGGCCACTGTACCATCTTGTATGGTTCAGTTACCAGCCTTTTCGGACTATTTAGGCAAACCATATTGGTTTGCCTTTGAAGCCATTATAACAGTCGGTATACGGGGCATACCAGCCGATATCCGGAACAGTGACTATTGTTTTTATGCTAGGGAGTCCCTGCTAGGGCCTTTAGACTAATTACTCTCTCTGGATGGCCCCTCTAGAGATTGAAGAAAGAAAATGATGAGTGAGTTTGTTCAGCTGTAAACTGGAGTGGAACAGAGGGTTTGTAACTAAACCCTAGAATAACAACCTTCTTTGCTTTTAAGGTAACTAATGGATCAAACATTAATCAACTCATTTTGAATTTTAAGGGGGAAAAACTTGTTTTCTCAGAAAAGAAAAAGATATCTGTGCTACGGGTGCTAAACTATAGATCATAACAAACATTAGTACATCAAGCTATGTACTGCTTCTTAAAATAAGTAGGAGCTTATTATAAAGGATCAAAATGTTGATCATGGTGGCACAATTGGAAACAAATGATTAGATTATATGCGATTCTAAGTGAAGTGTTACTCGATTCTAAGTGAAGTGTTACTATGACTATCTTTAGACTAACAAATAACCCTAATTATATGACTACTACAACAGCACCAACCACAAAGCCTTTATCACAAAAGGTTGAGGTCAGCTATTTTAACCCTTTGATTCCATCGAGCTCTGTTAATTCTGTGTCGGCTGTAACATGAAATAAAATATATCCTTCTTTACAACCTCAATCCTTCTTTACAACCTCGAAGCTGGCTACCATTTCATATGACTCGTCGCCGTCAAGGAAGATGTTAACTTCTTAATACAAGAACTTATTTACTTATTGGCTAATTTGCAACTAAAAACGCTAAACTATTCCCCTGTTGCAACTTGATACGCTAAATTATCAAAATTGATAACTTGTTATCCTAAACTCTAAAATTGAAATTTAAATACCCTGAACTTCTAAGTTTTTGCAACTTGCTACACTACGATGTTAAAATAAAATGTCTGTTTTATCCTTGTTACTTCCTCATGCATCCTAGCTCAAGAAACCCTAATCTTAAATAAACCAACTTCCTCCCCTCTTCTTTTGGAGGTCCCGCCACCTTTCTCTTTTGGAGGTCCCTATTAAAATTGTTCAGGGTATTTAGTTGCAAATTACCTTATTTATTTGACAAGAAGAACATGATAGAAATTATGGGAAATGTGGGAGGGCGGGGAAAGAGATGGCGAGAGCAAGAAAATATGAGCACAACTAGAGTCTCATAAATCGAATTGGAAAAGAAGCTGAGCTGCTGAGGGCAGTTGGCCAACATTGACGCTGGAGACTTGCCAACACTACTTCAGATTCACTTCTATTCCGAATAACCCCTATAATTTCTGTAGATTGAAGAAAGAGATTGGAGGAGGCTAAGTTGGGTTAGAGAGGGTATTTAACTCTACCCTAGATGAATGACCTTTGGTTTTAAGTTTGCGGATCAAACCTACAACAATCATCAAGCTGTTTTGCTAGGCTCCAAGGTTGGCCAACACCGATATGTATCTTCCATTCCATATCATTTTTTGTAGATACTTGGTATAAAACTCACTGAAAATTCTGATGTCGGACGATTATTTATGTTATTAGCATGTATGTAATGTTCGGTCTGTCCAACTCGAGCTTTGTCAAAACCAGGCCAAAATGCCAAAACTTGGATATTAGAAAATGGTTATTGATTAGAGCTAGACTAATGCGCAATTTATAATACACAAGAATAACTGGATTTACTTAGCCAAGAGTATGAAATGAACGTCTAGATGCTATAATCTCTCCTCCTAAGAGTTAAGAAGTTGGAATGTACTCGTGTACATCAGGGATGTAAAGAACGCATTGTAGGATTATGATAACCAGAATCTATGGATTTGGTGTTATCTATAGCTTCCAGCATCAGAGACTAGTGTCTGTGACTTTCCTTTATCATAACGGTATATGCTAACAATTCAAACAAACAATGTCAATTTGAGGCAGTTATATGTAAATAATTGGTACTTTATGCATATGTTTATATCTATAAATCTTGTAAAAAAATATCCTTGTTGGGTTGATATCAGTTTAGTCATGCAACACTATCTGCACCAGATTATATCGACATTGTACTATAGTTTAATGCATTGATATCTCGTGTTTAAGACCTTGTTACAGCTTTCCTTATTTTTCAGCATCATTTTTTATTTCTTAAATCAGTTTTATATAGCCTAGTCAAGCTGTGTGCTCTGAATATGGTCCTCGATTGCTAGCTAAGCCTGCAGCAAGCAATATCTTTTCATTTCTCCTTATGGCTTTTACAAGATGTCAAGAACATGCTTATTTGTTTCTTATTTGAAGTCGGTTCATTCTCTTAACTCTTTTCTCACCATATAGGACTTTCCCTGAACACCATGTACTTGCTCATGCAGGGGATTAATCATCAAAGTGGCCACGAACAATTTGATAAAATTCTCATGGGACTACTTCGAAGAATTTTAGATTCCAATAAGCGCGTGCAGGAGGCTGCTTGTTCAGCTTTCGCAACTCTTGAAGAGGTCCCCCCCCCCCCCCCCCCCCCCCCACCCCCCACCCCACCCCCACCCACCCACCCACCCACCACAGTAATGAGTTGGTGAAATGCTTCTATTTTATTTAACATCTTTGGCTGGTCTGGCAGGAGGCTGCTGAAGAATTGGCACCGCACCTAGAAATCATTTTGCAGCACCTCTTGTGTGCGTATGGAAAATATCAGGTTCCTTTTGATCATTTTCAAATTTTCATGGCTCAAGTTCCCGATCATGCCACAATATTTAATTTGAACGTTATCCTGGATGTAAAATTTAATTATATATGTAAATATGCCTAATGTTTTCTTCCTTTTAGTCCACAATATACCTTTATCTGATTCCCTACTATTTTTTCACCTTGTTTTCTATTTTTTAGAGAAGGAACCTCCGAATTGTTTATGATGCCATTGGTACTCTAGCAGATGCAGTTGGTGGAGAGCTAAATCAGGTATAAACATTCTTCCTCTGTTGGTGACTGTGTTTTCCTTTGTTCACCCTCATTATGAATTTAAAAATGGAAGGAGGGGAGCTCTAACTAGCCTATTTGCTGATTTTCTACAGCCGAAGTATCTTGATATTTTGATGCCCCCTTTAATCTCAAAGTGGCAGCAAATTTCAAATTCGGACAAAGATCTGTTCCCTTTGCTAGAGTGTTTTACCTCAATAGCACAGGTACCTTGCCTGTACAAATTTAATCTCATGCCATTGCCTTGACCCTCAATTTTGGTATGTGCATGTCATGTTTTACTTGCTTAACTTATCGACTTGTAGGTATAAGGCCGTCAAGTACACATCAAGATGCTCCTTATATTGTATTAGAGAGCTTTTTGTTGGTTACCTGCCTTTGTAAATTAAAGTTTCTCAGTTCCTTTCAATTTATGACAGGAAAGCTTACACAGATTCTGTGTCTTGTCTGTAGCCAAAAGCAGTGGTATGCATTTCCATCATTGTGGTCAATTCTCTGTTAGCAGAGCAAAGAGCCTGTTGTCCAATAACATAATTAACAGTCCAATAGGAAGCACTAAGGCCTCGTTTGGTTCACGGATTTAAGGAACCCAGAAAGGAAAGTTGTTCCTTTCCTTTGTTTGGTAGCCACAAACTTAGGAATCAATTTCCTGACAAGGGGGAAAATTGGTGGGAATACGGTTCCACTCAAGAGTCAAGACCCATGGAATTGATTTTCCCTCCTCCTTTCCCAACATTTATTACAAAAGTAACCATGTGCCATTGCTTATTTTACCATTAATGTTATTTTTATTTTAAAAGGTAAGGATATTATTGGAACATTGTTATATTTTGCTTTCCTTTCCTAGGTAGCTATCTTGTTTTACCAATCATCACTATCTTGTTTTACCAAACAACGGAAAGGAAATGTGACATGAATCCTACTTTCCCATTCCTATGGAAAATAGGGAGTTCATTTCCTTTCCGTGAACCAAACGAGGCCTAAAAGTTCTCTGACAGGGAGATAAGTGTAATGAATTTGATAATGATTTTTTTTGTCAGTTATGAGTTTCTGATGATTAATAGTAATAGATGCATTTGGATTCCCCTTTGAGAGCTCAAATAGGGTAATCAGCATAAAAGATACATGGAAACAAATCATCATTCCTGTGAATAACTCCATTGTGAAATTCATTTGTGACAGAGAAATGCATGCTTAGGTATTAAATTGTTAAAAGAAATCTGTGATTTTGGGTGAAGCATAATAACCATCATGATACCTAATGGATATCCTGTCCATGAAAACCTTGAAAGCCGTGAAAAAACACATTTGAGCAGTTTCTTTTCTACGAGTGTATACATTTTTTCCTACCATGTTGGTAAATAGTTCTTCACACAAAAGTGGGAAACATGTCTCCGACCCATAGACAAGGCACTATTATGTGGTCTTTATCTATTCCGTAAATATCCTCTTGGCTAACCCATCTTTGGTTATTTATGGAATTTAGAGAAAACAAGCATATGGGACGAAGGTCAGATACACCGATCTCAAGGACTGGAACTCGAAAGTCAGATATACCGATCTGACACCTGAAACTGTCTAAACTGATACTCATAGGAAGTGTTCTACGATGTTGTTAAGGCATTAGGGGTCCCAAACATGTCATGTGGCTAGACACTTGCCTTAGTGCAATGAGGCGTCAATTAAAAAAACATTACTCACACGTAACAACCAAAGCTCAAATAAACTAGAATCATAAAAGATGTCTTATAATATGATGATAATAATGATAGAATAGTTAAAAAGTACTTCTTGCCTTTTACAATGTCTCAAAGTTTATATTAATCATCAAATGCAAACAAAACAAGAGAAGTTAAAATCTAATAGGTATGATGCTCAGGTTTCTACTTTCTAGAATGCAAAATCCTATCAAATAATGTTCTACTTCTAATATCAATCATCACTATCTAGTGCATTATCTCCCTCGTCATCTTTTATGTTAACATCAGATTCTCCATAACTAGATTTCTTATCCTCAACCTCCAATCTCCTCATACTCTGAACTTGATTCCGAACAGCCTCCTCTTCAGTTTCGATTACTCAAGAACTTTTACTCTTTTCCTTTGCTCTTGTACGCTTCCTTGTGTATGTCCTCATTGTGAATCAGTCCCAATGCATGATGGGCTCTTCTCCCTTTCCTTTGTTCATTTAGTAGGTTTGTTAATGTTTTTACACTTAAATCACTTGCATGTAAGATTGTAGAACCTCTGATTGCCTTGTAAAACAGAGTCAAGGGCCTCAGCCACCTTACATTTCAGCCCAGACGAGTACCTAAGCATCGCCTTAGTGCAAATGCCTCCAGTGAGTCTGTTTGAGCTGCCAGAGGGCGGCCTCTCCTCACCTTTATGCCTAGGCGATCACCATTAACATACTGGTATCCTTATCCTTAACCGGTACAGAAATTGAGTTGGTCAAACCTTTCCCATGTCATGTTTTGGGGGATATTCCCTTATTTTCTCTACATAATGTGTTTTCATGGAAATTGTAGCTAAACCTGCTATCTTTTGGGCTTGGGTGACATGCCTTCTTGGCAACTGAATATTCTGTTTCGTCTTGAGTTGCTTGAGAGATGCTGTTGGGGGGAGATAGAGGGAGTCAATTGATAGTATAAGGAAAATCAGTTGAGACAAAAAAATTGGAGACTGCAACAGAAACAAATAGATGCACCTATCAGGAGCTGCTAGGAGTTAGAACAGACTAAAATGAACTTGAATTGAGGATACAGGAAAGAAGGTGGCTGAAATGTAAGTAAGATTCATGTAGCTGGGGGCGCTTGACTCTGTTTTACCTTTTGGCCCTATGTGTTAGAACAGACTAAAATGTAAGGTGGCTGACTAAAATGTGTTAGGAAGATTAATGTCACAATGGAGATGGGATATTATAGCTGAATGGAAGTAAGATTCATGTAGCTGGATATACTATATAGAAACATGGGATACTGTTCTATTCGCAGTCCTACTCGTGTAGCTATGGTTGAGTTGGTTGTTTTAGGTGACTGCTCCACCTTTTGGCACTATGTGTCTTCACCCTTGCCCGGGCAAGCGCATGGCTGCCTGAATACCTAGCAATAGATCAGAAAAGAACAAAGAGACAAACTCACCATCACATTCTACCACTTATTTTCTGTCCATCCGTTGCTCTTCCACTATTAAGGGTAGGGAGAGAGAAGTGATCCTGGTGCTCGCCCACTCACCTACAGATTCCACTCATACACATATCCACACTCAAACGTACACCACCAGCACCAGCACCACATCAACTTTAATCCAGCTGGCTTCATAATGTTATGACCCTAACCCTATTCATTTTAAATAAAATGGAATGTGGTTTGTTTTAGGATTCCAGATACTTTGTCTCTTTCTTCTCATCTCTCTTCCTCTCCATGTTGGCAGCACTCTACGAGGATGACATGCATCATTTATCCTTTTTTTCATTCCTCTTTCTGTCTCCTTTTTCTTTCACCTCTACAACACCCCTGTGCAGCTTGAGAAATGCAGGTTGGTGGCTTAAGGCAATTGCTATCGAGAGTAGTAATTTGGTTATAGTTTTGTTGTTGTTTTTTCAGAACATGGAACTGTAAATTTTTCTATGATGTTGTTTCCTTGTCCATGTATGTTCTGCCAACTTAAAGTGTTGATGTGAAGTCAGTCTGCCACAATAGATGGCCTATTATTTCCACATAACCTTCTCAGTGTGGAGTTTGTGTAGCATAGCTGACACCATTTTTCTTGGAAGAAACCATTGTTTCTGGCAATGACGATGCTTGTTTATGTGGTCTGTATCCTATAATCTATAGTATTTTATTATAATGATGTTTCAATCAATCATTAAATAATTTTGAAATGTTGTGGATAACAGTTATTCTTGGCTTGTTTCAAAGGAAAACTATGTAGGAATATGCTTTTCCTGACGAGAAAAATACAAGGAAGAATATTCTAGAATTATAAGTGATAATGAGTGCCTTGTTTGGCACTGTTATGTTCTTTACCATATCATTTCTTACAATCATTTCTGTAATCCATCTCATAGATGTTAGGATTTGGATGGTGCGGTTGATTGTCTAGTTGTTTTTGACAGACAATAGTTCTCTCTCTAATTCTGTTTACGTATTTTCAGGCTTTAGGCCCAGGGTTTTCTCAGTTTGCTGAGCCAGTATTTCAGAGGTGCATCAATCTTATCCAGACTCAGCAATTGGCAAAGGTGTTTGGTTCCTCAATTCATATTGACATACACGCTTCTAAATTTTCTTCTGGTTGTTGGTTGTTTGGTTCGTTAGAATTATTGCGACTCTTTGTATTATGATATTTTCATTTAAGATATAACTATTTCATGTAACGAACTGCTGAAACATCAATAATTACATAGTTGGCCCCCCTTATGATCACACAATAATATGTTGTCAAATTAGCTTTATGTCATTAAGACTTCCTTATTGGTGCAACAATAGTGGAGTACCTATTCCTTCTTTTTGTCTTGGGATGTTGTTACCTATATTTAAAGTTTACGTGTGATTAAATCTGTTAATTCAGGTGGATCATGTTGCAGCTGGTGTTCAATATGATAAAGAGTTCATAGTTTGCTCCTTGGACCTATTATCAGGACTTGCTGAAGGTCTTGGCAGTGGGATAGAGAGCTTGGTAATTTAATTTTCTTTTCTTGGTTATTTCTGATTAAACTGGCCTTATTTTCAGACATGGAAATATGCTCTGTACCGGTACAACTCGGTTCAATTGGTTATTATGAAACAAGTTGGGAGACGTTCGTAGGTGTTTGTGTCCGAAAGCACAAAGTAAACATCACGTTTAAGTTTGCTTTGAGCACTGTGCGACCTTCAATGATCTGAATCAATTTAATACAAAGCATCACAATCTGTGTGTATTATCTTCCCTTTTCGTCTAGACTCTTTCTATTTTATGGGAAGAGGTAGGGTACACCTTGGTTGCATGAGCTCAAGCTGCATATTCACAATGTAGGCCTACCTACCCGTACCTCTTCGTCTAGACTCTTTATAGTTTATGGGAAGAGGTAGGGTACACCTTGGTTGCATGAGCGCAAGCTGCATATTCACAATGTAGCCTACCTACCCGCCAACTTGTTGCTTACGTTTTACTGCATGACCTTCTCCTGCTCATAGCTATCTTGGCTAGGAAGGCACAAAAATAGAGGGTTGACGTTAGGTATGTTAGGATCTAGGTATAACCTAGAGGGGGTAAATACTGTTCATAGGCAATGTTCGAGTAAAGCACAGTGGAATATAAGGTATGACCTTAATAAACCATTTACTTAATGAATTTAACAATATAAGTGCAGAAAAGTAAAATATGCCATTGATTTAGTTCAGTCCTTACCTATATCCACCCCTCCAAGACGAAAGGCTTGTTCCGCTAGAATGATTGTCCCAAATACAACTCACTCTAGCAAACGTTAGATCAAAACTATATATTATGCTTAATTCTCTAGTTCTTTTTCTACTACTTCATGAATAAGCCTATGCACTTTCCCAATTGCTTGTTACTCCCTTATGCTAAATACTATATGTTATGCTCTATTCATATTTTTAAAGATTGTTGTGCTTTGTTATTCTGTATTTTTTGCCTAGTCAGATGCTGAGACTGTTAGGCTTCATATTTACTTTTTGTAACAAGTAGGACAGGCATGAGTTTCTTCATTTTCTACTCATTTATACTACTTTTTTATATTTGTAGTACCTCTATTTCTTTTTCTTTTTTTTTCCTTCTACACTTCAATTATTTTATGCAGTTCAAGCAATTATTGACCAAATGCTTTTGGTGTCGTTATGCATTTCCTTGTATTTCACCATCATATTTTCAAAATAGATATTTGGTATATTTATCATCTAAGCACCAATTATCCTCAAGTCAGTTATGGTGGTAGAAATTCTATTTTGGGCTGCTTTCTTCTCAATGTTACATGGTCTACTGTGCTAGGTGTTTCCTAACATTTTCATTCTTATGATGAAAATAGATTTTCCAATATTCCTGTAATTTCCTGTAGGTTGGGCAAAGCAATTTGAGAGACCTGCTTTTGCAATGCTGCATGGATGATTCTGCTGATATTCGGCAAAGTGCCCTTGCACTTCTTGGGGACCTTGCAAGAGTGAGTGAAACATTGAAACTTTATACTTGTTCATTTAAAAAGGTTTACTTGGAAGGGCATTTTATAGACGTGAATCAAGTTTTCATGCTGGAGCAGTTTTAAGAATTGCAAAATATTTACAGGTGTGCCCTGTACATTTGCACTCCCGCTTATCAGAATTTCTAAATGTTGCAGCCAAACAATTGGTACATGATTTATTTTTTAAAACAATTTAGATTATTTAGTGTAGAGAATTTGATCCCCAAAGTCTTTATAATCTATTTCAGAACCCGAGTCAGTGTAAGGAGGCTCTATCGGTAGCAAATAACGCTTGTTGGGCTATTGGAGAATTGGCAGTTAAGGTCAGTGCATGCCATTCCATATTCCAAAAGGATAATTCTCTCCTCATGATTGTTAGCTTATATTGTTTGGTACGCCTAATCTTCTCTGATAATTAGTAAACAACTATTCCAGTTAGCTGTACTGTAGCTCAGAATCACAGCCATACTGATAGGAGTTGGAAATTTCACAATATTTAAAGACTTTACTTTCAATTTCTTTAAATTATATGCAAATTGTAATGGTCAGGGTAAATTGCACTTTTCTTTCTGCTGTGTCGGTGTGTGGCTGGTGGTGGGATAGGATTTAGGGACGAAGAAGGAAGAGGAAGATGGCGGCATTGAGTTAGGTTTTAGGGTTGGAAGGATGAAGATTATGTGGTGGTTTAGGGTCAGGGCTAAGGGTATTATCGTCCTAAATTTGTCAATCTGACAGTAGGTAGCAAATTGCTAATAACAACTAAGAAGTTGAGGGTAGTCATGTGAACTAAAAAGAAAGCAGATAAGCCCATGATTTATGTTATTTCATGAAGGTATTACTTTCTCTGTTGCAGATTTTAGTTTCATTATCATAATTGTGTTCAAGTGAAAAAATGAAAATAAAAGTGTTAAAGTGGGCCTGCTTGCCCAGATTTTAGTTTAGCAAGGGTTTTACTTCACTCAATGAGCTTGCTTGCTCAGATCGTTTCTTGTGGAGTCATTTTTATTGATTTGTTTACGCAGGATATTATGTATAAAATCTGGGAAGGTGTTTGGGCTAAAATTTAATGTCAATGCTTGGGGGCTCTTAATTCTATTAAAATATAACATGAAGAGGTGGCCTATTGTTAGGCATTACATTGACAACAAAGAAAATCACACAACATATTGTTAGGTATTAACTGTTAATACAAAATTTAGAATGTAGTGCTGAATAAAAAAAAAAACTTTCTTCTTAAATCGTACATTTAGATCATTCAGATGGCTTCCGGTCCCTGTTACTTGCTACGATGAACCTACAACCTTAACTCTGCGTACAAATAATTTTGCAGGTCCGTCAAGAAATTTCTCCGGTAGTAGTGACAGTTATATCTTGCCTAGTTCCAATTCTTCAAAACCCAGAGGTCAGTCATGTCATTTTTGTCTGAATCATTGGTGTAATTTTTTGTATGCATTCACTTGTGTCTTCCTCGCTTATACAGGGTCTCAACAAGTCACTCATAGAGAATAGTGCCATTACCCTTGGGAGGCTTGGCTGGGTCTGTCCAGAGCTTGTAGCACCACATATGGAACATTTCATGCAAATTTGGTGTACTGCATTATGCATGTAAGAAGCTGTTTCCTGTAACCTTTATACTTTCTAGTACAAAGATTAAAGGTTTGTTATTTGTAAATTTTATACGGACCTTTTAGTGTGACATCTAAAGAATACCTGACGTTTAACATGCATGCTAAACCTTGCTGTTTTCAGCAGCACAGGTTTATGCCCATATTTGCTTGCTTCTGTTTAAACTCCTTTCGTCTGCAATATGTGTCTCGAGTCTTAAGGAAAAGTAATGACTATGAACTGTTCTGTACATGTGGTCGTGTGATGGTTGGGAAGAGGATGGGAGTGGGGAGATGTGGTGGTTGAGGGGATGGATGGATGCATGTGGATTCCATGAACACTTGTGCAGCACCTTGACCACTCTTTTTTTCATGTGAGGTTTTGATTTTTTTTTTAATCCTTTTGGTGTTTAATTTCGTGTTGTAAATGAGATAATGGTTAACATTATGCTATAAGAGTTTTGTATCAACAAATCCTCACCATATCCTATCATTGATCCTCAGGTTTAGTGTTATTGTACTGTTATGTCTGTTTACTTGCTTTGTATTGCATTAATATTTAATAGGGTCTGAGGACAGTGGTCAACAAATATGGTCCCTTATATAGTATGGAAACTTGAAGTAGCAGATTTTAGCTAAATCTTGAGGGAGAAATGTTACCTTATTGTGGTGCTCTTAATAAGTCCATGTTCTCTATTGTCGCATGCCTCTCCAGTCAACACATTTTTGCCCGTTAGATTATCCTCTCCCATGAACTTGTCTCCTTTCTTGCTTAGTAGTAGAATAGTATATTCACCTAGATTCTCATCGATCTGTTTAATAGTCTTATCGTCTCATTTCTTAGTCATGCTGTTTTGAAGCTGCAAAGTTGGTTCATATTGACTGAATTTTCCGACTATTCTCATGAAATATAATATTTCCTGTCCTTGTGCAAATTATCTATAGTTTTTGAAATATCGTTTGCAATGGGAAGGATTGGATCCAAATGATAGAACTTGTCTGCTTGTTTAGGTGCTCTTTAGACTTATATACTTGAGGAGTTGAATATTACCTTTATATAAAACAGAGGCCAATTCTTATTCTCATTCTTAAGTAGTATGGGCAAGCAATATCTATTGTATAACTGTAATCCTCGGCAGCTAGTTCATTTACATAATGGAACTCACTTTTTTGTGATTAACCATTGATTTTGACTATGACGAGGTCTCTGAGGAACTGATTAGTACTTTTCTGGAAAACAAAGGCCTATTTATATCTTATTCATTTAATAGTGTGGACAATATCTATTGTATAACCCTAATCCTTGGCAGACCATTTATATGAATAATTTGAGTTCACATTTTTTGTGATTAACCATCGTTGTCAACTAACAATTGAGTTCTGAGATACTTGAGTACTGCCCTCCTTTAAGCAAAATCAATTTTATGCAAGGTTGAACAAGCAACTGAAATATTGAATTGACTAAAGTTCTCTTGTAATCTATAAAGAGATTAAGAAACGAGGGGAACCTGCAGTCTAGATCATTTCTTTTCTATCCGTATACACCTTATGAAACTTTTGACTCTGCAGGATAAGAGATGATTATGAGAAAGAGGATGCATTCCGCGGCCTCTGTTCAATGGTACCTCCAAAATTCCTATATATATTATCGCTATTGCAGATTTGTTATTACACTTATTTAACATTGTGTCTGACCTTCGCAGGTGAGGGCAAACCCATCCGGTGCTGTGAGTTCACTCTCTTACATGTGTAAAGCTATTGCTAGTTGGCATGTGAGTTCAAATCCTTTTTAACTCAAGAACGTTAAATTTGGATCATTTACATCTGCTTTTGCTGATTTCTCTTTTCCTTCCAGGAAATACGGAGTGAAGATCTACACAATGAAGTTTGCCTAGTTCTCAACGGTTATAAGCAGGTATTTAGCTCGTCTTTCTCTATCATATCTGTGTATGAAGTATTTATGCAAGCTAGTATCTACTAAAACATTACAAAGTATGAATTTCAGATGCTCGGAAATGGTGCTTGGGAACAGTGCCTCTCTACTTTAGAACCCCAAGTGATTCAGAAGTTGACAAGATATCAAGTATAACGATACCAGAATAAGTAGCCCTCGTCATTTGGTGATATATTTCCATCTTGCTTTGAGATGACAAGAATTAGTAAAGATCTTGCGTGTAGATTCCAAAGCTCCCAACTTCAGATCTGTTTTCAGGTTTATTTGTTCAACCCGCCAATTTGGCATATAGTTCGTGTTCAACGAAATGTATACAAAGGAAATAGTTGCCAATTCGGGTTTCTTAGGGGTCAGCAGGTTCAAGCTCTTTCAGGACAGTTTGACCCTTCACTTAAATTGGTATCAACGGTATCGGTGGGCTCGTTTTTCGTTTGTGTTTCCACAGGTTCCATTATAGCCGTTTCTTTGAGGTTGAAATTTGTCCAGTGTGTCATATTATTTGAGGTGTGTTTATTTAACACAATTGTGCATTTGTAGTCATTTTTGACAGTCTAGAAGTATTTGATGCGAGCTTACAATCGGAAGAACGATACCGTGTAAGTGTTTATAACTAGGATGTGGAGTCCGAGTACCTGGAATCATGTAGACTTGTCCATTCACTTTCAATTGTTTATGGGTACATCAGTTTGTTTTTGCTTTCTACAAATAATGGTTGTGGTTTCGATGAGATACCATGTAAGCTCTTCATAACGGGTGGTTTCAAGTATATTGTGCCGTAATTTTTACTTTGTAGCTTAAGAAGTTGCGTCAGAATTTCTCGGACACACTATTGGCAGTAAACTTCCTATCCGAATTTATCTTTCCCTTTTTGTAAGCTAGTCTTCTTTACAAATCAAGGTATTATGATCTTACTTGAATCGTATGCCCATAGCAGTGCCGGAACTTGTTTCGTGGTTCATTTCCGGTTTGTATGCATGCGTGAACTTAGGCCTCGTTTGGTTGGCGGAATGAAAAGGAGAGAATTATGCCAAGAAAATTGGAAGAAAAAGTAAATACTTAAAAGGTGGGATAGTTAAGTCTTGCTTGGATTGATGAAACTAATTTTTTTCATAATTTTTTTTCATTGGAAATCACGTTTCTTTCTTTCTCAAGTCCTATGTAACATAGGAAAATAATATCTTTTTTTTTCCCAACTCAATGCTTCTGTGAACCAAACGAGGCCTTAGTTTGTCGTAGGATCTAATGTTGGACTTTGGGGTTTGAAAGGATGCTGGTTCCAATTGGTAGGACTGTCAGTTTGTTAAATAAATTGATAGTCCTAAATAAAATATGTTTATATTTATTTTAGGATTGTCAAAAAATTTAGCTATCCTTCTAATTGGTAGTACTGTCAAAAAAATTGACAGTTCTTCCAATTGGTAGGACTGTCAAAAATTTTGATATGTCAAAAAATTTGACAGTCCATCATCGTTTTTATCGTGATCGTGGACGAATTTTTAAAGTTCGAAATTCTAAAATAAGTTCAAATTTTCGAAATTTGTCCAAAATGAATCCTAAACCTAATTTTAGTTACTATTCAAATTTGGGAGAGGAAAGGAGAAAAGGACAAAAAAAATTAAAAAAATAAAAATAAGTTGACTTTTATACTATGTTGTTGTGGATTTCTAACAATTTTTTGGATGACAAATTTATAATTATAAAAGAAAATTAGATATCTCTAAATAAATTTTTGTAGTGTTTTTATAAATTGCCGAACAAATCGATCAAGTTGTGCCAAGCTCGACCCTGTTTTAAACCTAGTGATGGTAACTTCCATCAATCACCAGTTTATTCCTGGCTTTTTCTATGGGCACCACAACAATTACTTGAGGCTATCCCAAAATTTTTTTGAAAAAATTACAAGTTTGCCATCAAAAAATTTTGCTTGGGTCTAGCCTAAGATATCATATAAATACCAACCTAATTTTATTTCCCTTCTTCTCTCTCTACTCTTTCCTTCTCCTCCACTCTTTTCTCCAACCCTAAGAATTTCTAGGTCATAAATTTGTAAAGCCTAATCCAAATTGTCTCCCAACCAAGACATTGTGAAGATTTAGGGTCCAAATTTTTGTTACTGTGTCATCGACTTCATCCGTTAATGGGTATGTCATCTAATTAATATATTTGTAGACTATCTCACAAAAATTTCACATATAAATAGATTTATATGTGTTTAATTTAGAAAAAATGAACATGGAAGAACCCGGGTCATCGAATGTAACAGACTCTCGTCCCGATATGTCCGAAGAACACATTCTTGCTTCGGATGCACTCTTGGTAAGCCAATTGTAACATTCATGTCGGGTGAAATTCGGGGCTGTTACGGACAGGACTGGCAATACTCTGGCAGTCCACCTCTACATACAGGACTGCCCAAACCGCGACAGTCCTTTAAAACATAAGGACTGCCAGAGTTGTGGCAGTCCTGATTATTGAAAGGACTGCCAGTGAATTGGCAGTCCTGATTATTGCAAGGACTGCCTTGCCTTCTGCAGTCCTACATTTTGGCAGCAGTTTGCACATTTTTGGTGTTGTGTTATTTTCTTTTATTAACTTTAAGTTATATTGTATGACTTATCATCTTCCGGTATCGAGGTAGCTGCTCCAATTGGCGTCGATGTAGGCCATTTATTCAGGACCGATATGTGTTTTGAATCATACGAAGGTGCGCTAAATTGGTGCCGAGAAGTTGGACGGACAAACAACATAGTTCTTGTGATATCAAGATCGGCCCAAAACCGTTCGGGTGTCAGCCCCTGATTTTTCAAATTTCGATTTAAGTAGTGTTAATTAATTTCTAATGTCATATTTAGCCTTAAAATATTTTAATATAATTTTAGGAATTTTTCTACAATTTTTAAATAATTTTTAAATGACTTTTAATAGCTAAAATACCATTTTACAATTTATTGAAATATTTTAAGGTAGTTTTGCAATTTATTAAAATGTCTTAATAGCTGTTTGTAATATTTCGAATTGTTTAGAAGTCAGTTTGTAATTATTTATTTATTTTAAAGTGCGGGATGCAAATTTTATTTTGCATCTAGACATTGTTAGGGTCTTTTTGCAAATTCCTAAATCCTAGGGGCCTGACTTCTAACCTACCCCCCCCCCCCCCGATCACCCTCTCTCTCTCCTCCCAACTGCTTCCTGCCCGACGACTGACCGACGACCGACGCCGACCTAGCCCAGCCCGACCGACTCAAACCCTCCTATAAGAACCCCCAGACTCAGCCCTAACCCTAGCTCAACCCCACGACCACCATCGACGTCCCCACAGCCCTCTTCTTCCTCAAACCCACGACCGGAACCCTAACTGCGGCGAGCCCCAACGCCAACTCCCCGACAGTCGCCACCCCCATCCACCGCCACCGAACAACGCGCCACACCGAGCTGGACGCGTCGCCACCCGAGCGCCACCGCGACGTCGTCTTCTACTCTCACTGTATGAGAGTTTTGAACTCACACAGTGAGTTTTCATCAGGACTGCCAGACCACTGGCAGTCCTCATTCACACTAGGACTGCCAGTGGTCTGGCAGTCCTGATCAAAACTCACTGTGACTAGGACTGCCAGTGGTCTGGCAGTCCTGATCAAAACTCACTGTGACAATTAAACATCACAATATCCAACAAGTTAAACATCATAATATCCAACAAGTTAAACATCATAATATACACAATTTCTTCAAATCATAATCATCACAATTTCCAAAATTATAGAGAGTTAAACATCACAATATCCAATAAGTTAAACATCACAATTTCCAAAATACAATTTCCAAAATACAAGTTAAACATCATAATCAAATCATTGATCATGCCGGGCCTTCGTACGCGCCTCATGTAACGCCCCAGTCCCAAAATACGTAGGACTAGGAACGTAGATATGCCAGCTGTATTCATACGAAGTACATAGGCCTTGTATGGATACATAAGCTGTAAATGCAGTAAAACCATGACTAATCTCATCCACACAAAATAAAAGAATAAAAGAATCCAAATAATGATTATGAATTGTCTTAATACAATATGTTGGACGGAGACAAATCCACTACCAACAAGTAAAGGAAAAATACATGAGTAAAGAAATGAGTTGGCGAGCGAAGCGAAGACGATCCAAGTGCAATCATCCTCGAAGAAATAGCGATGATCACGGCTAGAGCTATAACACCTACGAAAGATAAGAGCACACACCTGGCGAGATAACCAGGTCCTCAGAGGGACGTAACAAGACACATAATATCATGCCAATAACTGAATAAATAAAGCTCAACAGAAAATTATATGTCTAAACAGATAAAGGTCCTTAACCATTCTATGTGTAAATGTAATTTGAAGACAACGTTCCACACAAGGGCTCTCGAGACTAGAAACACGGCACGTTAGCGTTTCAACCAAGGCACTAGTGGCATCTAGAGGAAAGTAAATGCACGGCCCATTAGCACTCGAGTGAGAGCTAAGGGGAAGCTAGAGAAAAATAAATGCACGGCCACTAGCTCTTGGGTGAGTCACTAACGGCAGCTAGACGAAGGTAAATACACGGCACATTTGTGTTTCAACCGAGGCACTAGTGGCATCTAGAGAAAAGTAAATAAATGTACGGCCACTAGCTCTCGACTGAGTCACAAATGGCAGCTAGACGAAAGTAAAGGTGTGAAAGCCCCTGCGCCTAATAACTGTCTTCACCCTCCCCATGCACTACTCGTGTTGAATCCACACCACGATATTTCTAATAACCGCTAAGTCTTCTAGACAACTATATTAGCAGTTATATCCTAACGCTCGTCCTGTACGCATCGATGTACGGTCGGTACGCAAGTCCGAATCTATATGGGACACGTGACATCGTGGTACACAAGTGTTGGCCCATGAATGCGACACAAACAAAGGTGGTCCCTTAACTCTAGGCTAAATGCATAAAGAAAACTAAAATATAATAATTTGCAACTACATAGGATTTTGAAAGAACAACTTATAAGAAATAAAACATGCATGATATTGAGCAAGAAATTAAACAGTAAAGGCAAGGTGTCTTGCCTGGTAGGACGCCTGGTGTACTGCAATGATCAATGTGGCACGAACTGCATCTTCGGTGTAATAACTGCACAAGATGACCTCTGATGGTGGCACGGACAGTTCCATTGAGTCCAGAAGGGTCAAATTAGTTATGGTGGACATAAGGTAGTATAGAATTGGTAAAGGAATAGGAAAGATGGGATGAATCACGAGATGGAAAAATCGTAGGAAGTCAAATAATATGTTTGGTTTTAGAAAATATTTTATAATACTTGAAATATAAATTTTTAGTCGAAATATGTTTTCAAACAAATACCCGAAAATCGAAGGTCATTTTAGGGCGAACTCTAAGTTTGGTCAAAGTAAGTTTTCTAGGTAAAACTAAATTTAGTTAAAATACCTTTTAGGTAGATATTTGAAAATATATATAAAAATCATTTAAAGGTAATACTATATTTAAAATATGGCTAGAAATACTATAATAATAGTTATAGGCCAAGAACTATAATATACTAATATTTGAGGGTTTCGAAACTAAAATTGAAAACATAGGCCAAACCTAATACATTATTTTTGTTACAAGATAATTTTGTCAAAGCATAATTTATGGTGAAACTATCTTCGAAAACGATTAAAAATATTTCTAAAAACAATAATAATAATAATAATAATAATAATAATAATAATAATAATAATAATAATAATAATAATAATAATAATAACAAAAATAAACTTTTTAATGAAAATAAAACGGAACAAAACCAAACCAAAACAACATCTACTAAACAAAATAATGTATATGGTATAACAAAAGTTGTAAGGAATATAAAAAAATAAATAATAAAAATAATATAATAAAAATAACCACAACAGTACTATTCTTGTTCTGTCCTCAAAGAGAACCCCTCCATTGTTTCTAAAAAGAAAAAAAGAAGTAAGTCATCTTACATATCATTATTTAGCCTTAGTGTCACGTCCCAGAACCAGAATACTGGAGAGCGGGGGCAGACATAGCCAGCTACGTATATTGAAATGGATTCCATCTCGCTATACGGTCACGGCTGTCTAGATACATGAGGGTTTACTACAAGCCAACAGTCTCCTATGGTCATGAACAAGCCTATTGTCTCAATCGCAAGCAAGTAAGTAAATGTTACAAGATGTATGATCATTAAATATACAATAGTAAGGCGTCCCAAACATTACATATTCAGCTGATCATGAAGCTAGTCGTTACAAAATACGAGGACTAGCAAGAGTTTAGTCATACATGATCAACCCTAGGATCTGTCAATCATGTTACAGCCCGTAGGCAGACAGTAAGTAAATACAATCGAGCTAAACAGGTGCTCGTCGGCTAAATGCCTCAAAAGAATATTTTTACAATAAAGTGGGAGAGCAAAAATAAACCCACTCGTTGCCCGGGTTACGTCTGGTGTTCACCATCGGGCTGGAAAAGCGGTGGATCCTCTGGAACTGCTCCGAAATCTGGCCATACAAAACCAGCTGGGTCAGATCCCAGAAAGAGCAAGTGCCACAAAGGAAGCTTCACTTAGGAACTAAAACCAGCAATCAGCACAAGATATAAATAAAAGTAAGAACTGGAAAATAAAGCAAACACATCAGGATGATATACGACGAGATAACCATGGAACTATTCAGATAACCAGGTTACAACCCGTAAACCAAACAAGGACCGGGGTTGTAACCCTTCGTCTGAACGGAGCTTGGTTTCTCACCATTTATCGGTAAAATAAATACAAACATTCTGGTCATTCAATAATCTGGAACAGGATCAGGACAAGACTAGACTGGTTAGACTCCATCCAATCATTTCACGGCCAAACAAGAATTACGGCTTTATACTTTAACTAACTAGGGTTATCACATGCCTAATTACTAGCAAGATGCAGTGAGATTACTCCACAGCCACAAGCCCTGCAGACCATCCAGGTTATCCAGGACGAAAGATTAGGGTTGAATTCAGGTGGGTACACCGTCCAGGAAACGCATGTACCCTTAGGTAGCTTGAAGGTGCAACACATAACAGTGTGCTGGAAATGTGCCCTACTCGACGGCAGGCTACAGATCCCAGGCGCGCCCAGGTAACGGGATTGCCTGTAGCTGGGAAATCTCTTCATGACTAATGTATTAATCTAGTTATTAGTCCTTAGTTCATTTCAATAGGTACTCCTGACCGTGGTACTCAGGAGTCCCTCCCTAGACATGATGCAAGACAGGACTGGTTTATTTGTACAAGCACAATCGCCCACGATGTCCATGTTATTATACAGGTCATGTCATGTCAGGTAGCCGTCGCAACAGCTTATCAGATATAATCATGTCAGGTGTACTTGTCAGGAGTGCGCCACGACGGGCCACTATCAGGTCATGTCAGGTTAGTCATATCAGGAGTGCACCACTACGGGTCACTGTCAGGTCGTGCTCGATTATCAGTTCCAAACATATCAAATGAATTCATGATTATCAAGTTCATGACAAAAGGCGTAAGGATATAAAATGGACGTAAAATATCTAATAAAATATCAATATTCAGGACTATAGAAGAGCCATGCGGCTAGGTCATATGCGGCCAGGAATGATCTCATGCGGCTGGGTAAGAATAGCCCATGCGGCTAAGAAAGAGTTCGGGTCCATACTGCTGGGAAGTGTTGAGATGGGGGTTCATGCGGCTGGCGGGGAACGGGTGCGCATGCGGCTGGAGGGCAGGAACCTATGCGGCTGGGAGTAGGACTAGCTCCCATGCGGCAAGCAGGAAGGAAGGCTCCATGCGGCCAGGATGAAGGCAGACTCATGCGGCTGGCGGGGTAGGGGCACATGCGACTAGCGGGAAACCAAGCCTATGCGGTCCGCAAGTACTAGAGTTCATGCGGCTCAAGGAGATAGACGCATATGCGGCTGAAGGCAAGTGGGACCCCATGCGGCAAGCAGGAACTGAGGACTTATGTGATTAGGTTGAATGCAGACTTATACGGTCAGGTTCAATTCGTATTCATGCGGCCAAGGATGAAGGCAGACTTATGCGGCTGGGAAGCAAGGGCCTCATGCGGTTTTAAGAATGAGACTCAGCCCATGCGGCTAAGAAAGTCTCATGCGGCTGAATCACTTGCCGCATGAATTACCATGCGATCAAGTCAAGCACTGTTCTTCTTCCCCAAATTTTAGAGAAGAAGAACACCATGAACCCAAGCTTCCAAGCTCCATAAAATCTTTATCCGAAGTCCAAATTCGAACTTCTATAGGTCAAAATGGGGTAGAACGAAATTCTCTACAACATGGAACCATCCAAACTCGAAAATAACCAGATTAAGTAGATCAAAACCCAATTAATCCGAAAATAAAGTAAATATAGATCTACAAGAATCTACCCATGGAAAGTAAAAATGCCAAGTTCTAAAGTAAGTTAAAATGCTGTAAGGAAGAGAATAGAGCAATAAAATTTGAGTTCCTCCATGAAGCAAGTTGCACTTGCCTAGAGCTCACTCTCTCTCTCTCTTGGTAGGTGAAGGAGTAATGGGGAAGAAGAAAATGAGTAATGAAGAGAGAGAAAGAAGAATGGATAATAAATATCAAAGGTGGTGGTAGGTAGGGGGTTCACTTGGGTTCATCATGAACCAAGCAAAACCAAGCCAAGCCGAACCAGCCCAAGGAAATAAACCAAGCCATGGAGAAAATGCTAAGCCAGGAAATCAGGCAATAAATACGTACACGTATTCCGGAAATACGTAATACGGACCACAAGCATTACAACTCTACCCATCTTAAAAGAATTCCGTCCTCGGAATTTAATCAAGAGGCTAGAGGAGCAATGACAAGCTACATTAATCACATGCAAGCTATAACTAGGCAGACAATCACTCATTCAAGCAAGGAATCGAAGGCATGAGGCATAAGAAAGAAATTATACCTCACGAGTCAAACAAGTCGGGATATCGCGATCGGATATCATCCTCACGCTCCCACGTTGACTCCCCCAAAGAGTGATGACCCCAAGCAACTCGGACTAACTTGATAGTCTTGTTCTTGAGGATCTTCTCTCTCCGGTCCAATATAGACACGGGCCTCTCCTCATACGAAAGGTTGGTACCAACAACCAATTCCGAATGATCCAGGATGTGGCTCTGGTCTGGGATATACCGTCGTAATTGGGATACATGGAACACGTCATGCACCTCGCTTAGCGACGGCAGAAGAGCGAGACGATAGGATACATCTCCTACTCGCTCCAGAATATCGAATGGTCCTATGTACCTAGGACTAAGCTTTTCCCGTACGCCGAAACGAATGACGCCACGGTTAGGCGAAATCCTCAGGAATACATGATCGCCAACCGAAAACTCGAGAGGGCGCCGATGAGAATCGGCCCAATGACGCTGGCGATCTTGGGCAACTCGAAGATGATCTCTGACCCTTCTGACCACTTCAACTGTCTGGGCAATCATTTCTGGACCGAGCATCTGTCTCTCTCCAACATCATCCCAGGCTAGCGGGGATCTGCACTTCCTACCATACAGTACCTCGAACGGTGCCATCTGGATACTGGCCTGGAAACTGTTGTTGTACGAGAATTCCACCAGGTGCAAGTGATCTTCCCATGAACCACCGAAGTCAAGTGTGCAAGACCGCAACATGTCTTCAAGAGTCTGGATCGTACGCTCCGACTGACCATCTGTTTGCGGATGATACGCTGAACTGAACTGGAGACGAGTCCCCAAACTCTCTTGTAAGCTATGCCAAAAGTGCGACGTAAATCTGGAATCTCGGTCCGAGGTGATACTGACTGGCACGCCGTGCAATCTGACAATCTGCCTGAGGTACATCTCCGCTAGCTGAGCCGTCGACTGACCAACTCTGAATGGAAGAAAGTGAGCCACCTTCGTGAGCCGATCAACTATAACCCAAATAGCATCTCGACCAGCTGGGGATCTAGGTAATCCAGTCACAAAATCCATGGTCACACGCTCCCACTTCCATTCTGGAATCGGCAAGGGCTGAAGAAGTCCAGCCGGTCTCTGATGTTCAGCCTTGACTTGTTGGCAAACCAAATACCGAGAGACAAACCGAGCTATCTCCCGCTTCATGCCATTCCACCAGAAATGCTGCCGGATATCACGGTACATCTTCGTACTGCCGGGATGGATGGAATACTGAGAACTGTGCGCTTCTGACATGATCTCCTGTCTGATATCTCCACTGGGTACACAAAGACGCTTACCATGTCGAAGTGTACCGTCCTCATGAATGCATAGCTCTGGTCTTTGACCTGCCTCACACTCTGCTCTGAGTCGCTGAAGCTTGGAATCTGCTGACTGCGCCATCCGGATCCTCTCGACTATAGTAGACTGAACTTGCATGTTGGCCATCAATGCTACACTGGAAGGGAGAACAACTTCTATACCCATCTTCTGAAGATCTGCTAACAGCTCTGGTTGCGCTGTTAGGAAATAAACTCCGGCTCTCCTGCTCAAGGCATCTGCAACAACGTTGGCCTTCCCAGGATGATACTGCAAGTTGACATCATAATCCACAAGAAGCTCCAGCCACCTTCTCTGACGCATATTTAGATCCTTCTGGGTGAAAACATACTTCAGACTCTTGTGGTCGGTAAAAATCTCCACCCTATCTCCATACAAATAGTGCCTCCACAACTTAAGTGCAAACACTACCGCTGCCAGCTCCAAGTCATGGGTTGGGTAATTCCTCTCATGATCACGAAGTTGTCGTGACGCATAAGCTATTACTTTCCCATGCTGCATCAGAACACATCCTAAACCTCTGCCTGAAGCATCACAATACACTGAGAATCCTCCGGTCCCATCTGGAAGCGTGAGAATAGGAGCTGTTATCAGGCCTCGCTTCAACTGCTCAAAAGAACTCTGACACTCTGCTGTCCAAGCAAACTGTGCATCCTTGCATGTCAACTGCGTCAATGGCGCTGATATCCGAGCAAAATCTGATACAAACCGCCGATAATAGCCGGCCAATCCAAGGAAACTGCGAACTTCTGCAACTGTGCTGGGCACCGGCCACGACTCAATAGCCACAATCTTCTGGAGATCCACTTCTACTCCTCCTCGAGTGATGATATGACCCAAGTACGAAATGCGATCGAGCCAGAACTCGCATTTACTGAACTTGGCATATAACTGGTGCTCTCTGAGAATCTGAAGAACTATACGGAGATGCTGCTCATGCTCCGCCTCACTCTTGCTGTAGACCAGGATGTCATCCAAGAACACGATCACAAACTGATCCAAGTAAGGCATGAAGATGCGATTCATGAGGTCCATGAATACTGCCGGCGCATTGGTCGCTCCAAAAGGCATAACAAGGAACTCCCAATGCCCATATCTCGATCTAAAAGCTGTCTTCGGGATGTCCTGCTCTCTGACTCTGATCTGATGATAACCTGAGCGCAAATCAATCTTCGAGAATACTGAAGCTCCCTTGAGTTGGTCAAACAAGTCATCGATCCTCGGGAGAGGGTATCTGTTCTTGATTGTCACTGAGTTCAAGGTACGATAATCAACACATAACCTGGACGTACCATCCTTTTTTTTCACAAGAAGCATCGGGGCTCCCCAAGGCGATCCACTAGTGTCACGACCCGTTACCCAAATTGTTGGGCCGGGCCGAGCCATGTCCAGCCTACGCTTAAGATAAAGCGCAGTAAGCTGTTCTAGAGATAACAAGATAAGACTAAATGTGCTAACAGTTCTATAAGTGAAGAAGAATCATAAATGCTCCAAACACAAAAGTCGTCGTATATAGTGAAATATCCAAGTACAAGTAAACTGAAATGTAAAACTGGATACATGTCCAGTTACAAAATGGTATAGTCTAATACATGACTACACTAAGTATCCCAAGCAGCTAAGCAAACTAGACGAGTCTCCCCGCAGGAACATCCTCGTATGACAAAACCGGGTCCTCGGCAGTGACTCCATAATGCGAATCATAGAGCAACTCCTCCTCAGTAAGTATACCTACAACGTTATCCTGTCAGGACGGGAGCAAGTACTGTTTTCTAGCAAACTAGCATATGAAACATGGCAATGAACATAGAAGAAATAACTGGAAACATGGCATCACACAATCTATCATGGCAAGGATACATATGTCATAAAGACAGATGTATATGTAATATTTAAAACTGTAGCAGGTACTGTCACGCCCCAGAACCAGAATATCGGAGAGCGGGGGCAGACATAGCCAGCTACGCAATTCCAAAGTACGTTAATACTCTGAAATCACGTATAAGCTGTCAAGACATGGGGGTTACTCTACATGCCATCAGTCAATCCTATGGTTTAACAATCCTAGGTATCTCAATCACAGGCAATTATACAAGAGCAAGAGTACGATCATCATACATACAATAGTAAGGCGTCCCGAACCATATATACATGACTGATCATGAAGCCAGTATCACAGAACTGATGACTAGCTAGAATATTAGTCGTACATGATAAGGACTAGCTATAGTCTAGAATACACATATCATGTTTATGCCCGTAGGCTACAATATCAAGGAAAATACCAAAACACGAGCTAAACACGTGCTCGGGGCTAAACGTTACAAGAAAAGAATTTACATATCAGTGGGAGAGTGAAGAAGAGCCCACTGAGGCACTCTGGTGCTCCGGTTGGTCACCGTCGAGTGAATGGTACGGTAGATCCTTCGGGCTCTTCTATCAGAACCTGGCCATGCAAAACCAGTGGGGTCAGACCCCAAATAGCAAGTACCACAAAGGAGGCCGAACTATGAACTTAAAACCAGCAATCATAGGCAATCAACAGGGAGAGAAAGCAATAAGTAAAGGAGGATCGAGATTCGTGCGGTACCAATGCACTTATCCCGAACATATGAAGACAGTAAGTAAATCATCATTGACATAAAGTAAACTGGGAAAAACATGTTAAATAAATAGAACTAGGCAATATACGAAGAGAGGACGGAGGTACTATTCCGGAAGCCAGGTTACAACCCTTAAACCAAACAAGGACCGAGGTTGTAACCCTTCGCCTGAACAGAACTTGGTCTCTGATCATTTATTGCTAAAGGTGACAATCATTAAGTGACACTCAGAGAGTGACTAACAGGGAGTGACAATACAGAGTACAATACATTAGAGTGACAATCATTGCAATCATTATCCTGGAAACAATTAGGAACTGGATCTAAACAAGACTTAGACTGGGAAGGTGATATACGATGAGATAACCATGGGACTATTCAGATAACCAGGTTACAACCCGTAAACCAAACAAGGACCGGGGTTGTAACCCTTCGTCTGAACAGAACTTGGCTTCTCCCACCATTTATCGGCAAGATAAAGTAAGAAATCAGGACATGTAACAACCAAGTACAAGATCAAGACAAGACTAGACTGATCGAACTTCATCCAACATTTACGGCCAAGCAATAAGTACGGCTTGATACTTTAACTAACTAGGGTTATCACAGGCCTAGTTACTAGCAAGATGTAATGAGATTATTCCACAGCCACAAGCCCTGCAGACCATCCAGGTTATCCAGGCGAATATTAGTACAATAAGGGTGCAACACATGACAGTGTGCTGGAAGTGTGCCCTACTCGTCGGCAGGCTACAAATCCACAAGCGCACCCAGGTAACGGGATTGCCTGTAGCTGGGAAATCTCTTCATGACTACTGGATTATTCTAGTTGTTAACCTTAGTCGATTTCAGTAGGTACCCCTGACCATGGTACTCAGAGGTCCCCGTCCTAGACATGATGCAAGACAAGACGGGTTCATTTGTATAAGCACAATCGTCCACGGTGTCCAAGTTATTCAATCTTGTCAAGTCATATTAGCCGTCGCAACAGCATTCGAGATATATCATGTCAGGTCTATCACGTCAAGAGTGCGCCACGGCGGGCCACTATCAAGAATTACCATGTCAAGTTATCATGTCAAGAGTGCGCCACGGCGGGCCACTATCAAGAATTATCATGTCAAGTTATCATGTCAAATTGTCAGGTCAAGTTATCATGTCAGGAGTGCACCACGGCGGGTCACTATCTGGTCATGTCATGTCCACTTGGTACTTGTCAAGAGTGCGCCTTAACAAGCCACTATCGTGTTCTATCCTTACATTATCATGAACGAGAGAAACTTGCATAAAATAACTAGTGACATATTCTTGAAGCCAAAAAAAGATCTGCAACTTTCATGTTTGAGTTTTTCAAGATTTTAGCTACAAAATAACTTAAACAGGCAAAAACAGTAAAATAGAGCAATTCTGGCGCATGAGATTCCTGCACAAATCGGCGCATGAGATTCCTGCACGAATCGGCGCATGAGATTCCTGCACGAATCGGCGCATGGGATTCCTGCACGAATCGGCGCATGAGATTCCTGCACGAATCGGCGCATGGGATTCCTGCACGAATCGGCGCATGAGATTCCTGCACAAATCGACGCATAAGATTCCTGCACAAATCGGCGCATGAGATTCCTGCACGAATCGGCGCATGAGATTCCTGCACGAATCGGCGCATGGGATTCCTGCACGAATCGGCGCATGGGAAACTCACGTTGCGTCTTCAATACATGCGCGTAGGGAACCTACGCGCATGACACGCTCGGAGTTAAGGGATGCGTTGCCGGGATCTCACGGCACATGGCCTCCCGGCGCATGGCCTCCCGGGCGCATGAGGTTCATCGTCCCCAAACAGCAAGTTCAGCCATAAAAGTTCCAAAAACTTGTAATGGCCATAACTTCCTCATCCGGAGTCGAAATCAAGCGAAACAAAAGCCAAAACTGCATGAAATTAAATTCTCTACAACATGGAACCACTAGTTTTCGTAAACAAGTAAGTTTGGTAGATCAAAATCCAAGAAAACTGAAAATAATATAAACTTAGATCTACAAGAATCCACCCGGTAAAATCAAAAACTCCAAGTTCTAAACATGCTTAGAATCATGCAAGGAAGAAGATGGAACAATCAAAAGTAAATTTGTTCAAGGTTCGGCAAGGTGTACTTGCCTCTCCTCCTTGGTGAAGAAGGAAAGAGGAAGATGAAGATGGAAAAATAAAAATGAATAATGGAGGAGAGAGAGTGGTAGGTGGCTTATATAACAAGCCCAAGCAATCTCCACCATTCATTCTTCTCCACTCAATCTAAACCATACACCTCTCTCATAAGGAACCAACTAAACCAAACCAAGTCCAAGCCAAACCAAACCATGTTAAACCAAACCAATAAAACCAAGTCAAATCAAATTAAAACCAAGTCATGATTCATACCAAAATAAATGAAACAAGCCAGTATACGGGTCACCCGACAATTGTCAAAAATCCGTACAATGACAATTCAGCAACTTTAAATATTCTCAAAATTCAGGAAATACGAAATACAGCTCAAATAAATATGTATCCGTATAAAATACTGATACAGTGAGGCGGGCCTCACAGGTACGTGATCGGTCAATAGGTATACAATGTACTGAGGCACAATGTAAATAAAATGTACTTCCGTACAAGTGATAGGGCGAGAGGTGTACATACGCACAAATCTGCCTTGGTAAGTAAGGCCTACGGCGTCGTAACATATAAAATAAAACTTTGCTCGGTACTATATAGGGGGGGCATGATCACGTACTCTACTATCAGTTTTTCCCATAACCCATACTCTAATCATGTGAGAGATACAAAGAAACTGTCTGAGCATGGTAGTAATGGAAAGTACAACATGTGATGTTTTAACTTGCTACCCCAAGGATCAGCATTTAACATGGTGGGTTTTGCAGTTCATTTATGTGACAATATGTAAAGTTCGTAGAAAGTACTTGCCTCTAGCAAAGCAAAACAAGCTGCGATAAATGTGCTATAGATGTCCGGTAACTCGTCACTGTAGCAATAAATACAATAAACTTAGCTTTACACTAAGCTAAAACACTAAGACACTAACTGGTGAAAACACGACTTGTGACTGGGCACCTAGCCAAAATGATGACTTGGCATAGGAGACCAATGTGGGGTGACACACTATGTTAACTAACTTCCTAGGGTCTTTACACTAGTGAGGGATGGGGTTCAACACGACTAAAACTCCAATTAACACAAAAAGCTACAAGTCGTAATTAATCAATAAATAAATCAAAAGATCATTGTGTTCTAACAATTTTAGAGATAGACAAAAAGCCTAGTTTTTCTTAAAGTAAAGTACTAAAGTGATCCTTGTTAATCATAGAAATTTATTATAATTTTTCTGGAATTTATTATCCAGTACAAATATTTTATAAAAAACAGTTTTCCTAAGTATATAGAAAATGAGTTTTGGTTTCATATGCCAAACTAGGGGCAAAACAGTAATTTAAATACTACAAAAATTATACTAAATTAGCTAACTTAACATAGTATCTAAAAACTATTTTTCCATAATTTTAGCAATACTTTAAGTATTTTTAGAAAATCAAAAACAGCAATGCACACAATAATTAATTATCTGCGTATTTTGTCCATGTACATAATTTGAACCAAAGTTCAAATACAGGACCCAAGGCCATGAATCAAGTCCAATATGACTTGTACAGGTCTTGAATGTGTGAAAACACATTTGGGCCCAAATACCCATGCTAGGCTTGGACACCAAATGGTTGCAGTAATTTAAATATACAGAAAATACTAAGTGGTAGAAATGCAAAATAAATATTAATATTTTAATAAGGTAAAATTTTACATAGTAACTATAAAAGTATGAACATTATTTTATATAAATAATTTACACTAAGCTAAGTAAAATACGTATAGGAAATAATATATATATATAAATATAGGGATATTTATATATATAGGAAAATGCTTAACTATATTATATATATATATATATACAAATATGTATATATACATACATATAAGAAAATACTTAACTATATAATATATATATATATACAAAATTAATGTATACATATACATATAATAGTATATATATGATAATATATATACACAAAGAAATATATATACATAAATATATATGTATACATAATACATATATATACATATAAATAATGAAGTATACATACATATACATATATAAAAAAAAACAGCAACTATATATACCTAAATATAGTATGTATAATAATACATATACACATATATACAAATATATGTATACATATATATATATATATAATTATATATAAAAAAAGAAAAGGAAAAGAAAAAAGAAAAGAAACAGCAGCAAAAAGGGGAGGGGGGGGCTCGAACTCGGGCTAGCAGAGCGGGGGGGGGGGGGGGGGGAGATTTTATTGATTGCGCGCTGGCCAGTGGGCCAGTTGGCCCGCGATGTTAGAGATAGGATTAGGTTTAGATTTATTTAGGTTTTCTAATTAATTAAAATATATAAAAAATATAACCCTGTGTCCTGACAGTTAGGGACACAGGAGTCTTGTGTCCTAGGCGTGCACGATGCGCACGAGTCCAGTTGGCCGTGTCCGAGCTTACCATTAGGTTCGTCGGGACCAGGCGAGTCCGTGTTCGTGTACACGAGACACGAATCGAAGGGAGGAGGGAGTGACACGTACGTGTCCGAAGTCGGGCTGCTGTCGAAGAGGCGATCGACGGTTGGGGGCGTCGGGACGACGACGCTTGGGTGGCGCTGGACGCGGCTCGTCGAGGCAGACGTGATGGTGGTGGTGGTTGGCCGTGAGGGTTTGTGTAGGGGTGGGGGTGGTGATCGTCGGAGTTAGGGTTCCGACGGGAAAGAGTGGGGAAGAAGGGGGCGGCGGTTGGCTGAGATGGGTTGGGGTGGTGGTGGTTTGGTCGGGGGGCTGCGGGGGTTTAAATAGAGGGGTTAGGGCGGTCGTAGGTCGGTCGGGCAGCCGGGAAAGGCGGGGGCAGGGCGGCGAGTCGGTCGGGGCAGTCGTCGGGGGTAGGTTAGGGTTTTGCACTAGAGTCGCTAGGTTTTAGGTAATTGCATTTAGGTCCCAACCCTAACTGAATGCAAATTATAATTTGCATAAACAATTCATAATTTGCAAACTGCTATAAAAACAATTGTAAAAATTACAAAACCACATTAAAACAATTTTAAAAATTGCAAATTGATATAAAAACAATTCTACTTATTACAAAACTATATTAAAACATTTCTAAAAATTACAAAATAATATTTAAACAATTTAGAAAATTACATATAGATATTTTTAGTATTTAAAACTCATTTAAAAATCATTTTAAAATTCTAGAAAAATTCCTAAAAATCTAATTAATTATTTAAGGCTATAATTAACATTAAAAATTAATTAACACTAATAAAAAAAAATTTGAAAATCAGGGGTTTACAAGTCTTCCCTCCTTGAAAAATTTCGTCTTCGAAATTCACAGGGATTGAAGACCCTACAATATTCTATCATAGCAAGCAATGCAACAAAATGACTAAGGCTGCGATCAAAACTAACCTCCCGAAACCTGTTCCGGCTCCGGCTCAAGGACTAGGCTATAAGTCTTCCCCTGGGGTCCCTTGGCTACTGGGCAGTCCCGAATCTGATGGATGGCAGACCCACAAGCTAAACACTGTCCTAACCTCTTCCTGTAGACGACGAATTCATGCCCTGGTCTTCCGCAGAAAGAACATATAGCTCCCTTCTGCTGCTGCTGTCGGGGTCCCGGGCTTCTAACTGGCTGGGTCGGGTGATGTGATGTAGGGGGATGGTAAGTCTGCTGGGGTGGCGTCGGCGCTCTCTGCTGGAAAGCCTGACGCTTGGACGGTCCCTCATGGTGTACAGAAGCCGGCCTCTTGCTAGACAGAAGACGCTCCTCAATACTCCGGGCCAACTCTAGGCTCTGGTAGTAGTCAGTCGTACCGTTCGCCACTATAAGAATGCCAATGTCTGGAACTAGACCATGGCAAAACCTACGGGTCATCTCCTCTGGATCAGCAACCAGACTAGGAGCAAAACGGCTCAGGCGACTAAACTCTTTCGCATAGTCATCAACAGAACGGTTCCCCTGCTGGATGTTCTGGAATCGTAGCCCCATGGCTACTCTAGCAGTGGTCGAGAAGAATTTCTTCTTGAACTGGGTCTTGAACTGGTCCCAGGTGGCTCTACCTCTCGCGAACAACGGCTCATTCCTGAACCAGACTCCTGCTAAGTCTATCAGCAGAAATCCTGCTGCCTCGACCTGAAGGTCATCCGGCATCCTAACTCCCAGAAGCTTCCTCTCTACAGAATCTAGCCAGTCATCAGCTACTACTATGCCCTCAGTCCCTGAGAACTCCTTGGGATTCAGACCCATGAAGTCCTTGACCGTCCCCGCTCTCTGCCGTGGCTCTACATGTGGTGGGACCACGGGACGTCCCTCAGAACGCTCCATGCTCTGGCGAAGTAGGGTAGTCTGCTCCTGATGGGTTGTTAGGAACCCCTGGATCAGTGTGAGCAGCTGGGTTCCGTCGAGTGTGACGGAAGCCTGGGTGGGTATGGTGATAGGGGGTGGTGGAGGTATTGGGTCCTGCTGGGACTGGGATGTGGAAGGTGGTATCTGGGTCTGTGGATCTGTGGAATGGGGGAATGTGGTAGGTGGAGATGCATCAGTCAACTGGTCAGCTGACTGGATATGGAGGGCCCCATTCTCGGGGGTAACATGCTGGGATGAACGAGTAAGCACCATCTAAAATAAAGGTAACAAGGACGTATAAGGGTTTGTTTAAAGTAAGTAATCATATGCAAGGAAATCTAATTATAATAGCAAACATGCGATATGTTTTCTATGTTGCAATCCTAGCATTCCTCTAGGTGTTCTAAGCGTCTTTCCTAATGTTGTCTAATTACCTTAAGTTCCTAGTTGCAGGCATGCTTGGTACAATAACGTAACCAAACAGTTTAGTCAGGACCTGCATGGGCCACCAAAAAAAATATGTCAAGACCCGTTACCCAAATTGTTGGGCCGGGCCGAGCCATGTCCAGCCTACGCTTAAGATAAAGCGCAGTAAGCTGTTCTAGAGATAACAAGATAAGACTAAATGTGCTAACAGTTCTATAAGTGAAGAAGAATCATAAATGCTCCAAACACAAAAGTCGTCGTATATAGTGAAATATCCAAGTACAAGTAAACTAAAATGTAAAACTGGATACATGTCCAGTTACAAAATGGTATAGTCTAATACATGACTACACTAAATATCCCAAGCAGCTAAGCAAACTAGACGAGTCTCCCCGCAGGAACATCCTCGTATGGCAAAACCGGGTCATCGGCAGTGACTCCATAATACGAATCACAGAGCAACTCCTCCTCAGTAAGTATACCTACAACGTTATCCTGTCAGGACGGGAGCAAGTACTGTTTTCTAGCAAACTAGCATATGAAACATGGCAATGAACATAGAAGAAATAACTGGAAACATGGCATCACACAATCTATCATGGCAAGGATACATATGTCATAAAGACAGATGTATATGTAATATTTAAAACTGTAGCAGGTACGTGATCGGTCAATAGGTATACAATGTACTGAGGCACAATGTAAATAAAATGTACTTCCGTACAAGTGATAGGGCGAGAGGTGTACATACGCACAAATCTGCCTTGGTAAGTAAGGCCTACGGTGCCGTAACATATAAAATAAAACTTTGCTCGGTACTATATAGGGGGGGCATGATCACGTACTCTACTATCAGTTTTTCCCATAATCCATACTCTAATCATGTGAGAGATACAAAGAAACTGTCTGAGCATGGTAGTAATGGAAAGTACAACATGTGATGTTTTAACTTGCTACCCCAAGGATCAGCATTTAACATGGTGGGTTTTACAGTTCATTTATGTGACAATATGTAAAGTTCGTAGAAAGTACTTGCCTCTAGCAAAGCAAAACAAGCTACGATAAATGTGCTATAGATGTCCGGTAACTCGTCACTGTAGCAATAAATATATTAAACTTAGCTTTACACTAAGCTAAAACACTAAGACACTAACTGGTGAAAACACGACTTGTGACTGGGCACCTAGCCAAAATGATGACTTGGCATAGGAGACCAATGTGGGGTGACACACTATGTTAACTAACTTCCTAGGGTCTTTACACTAGTGAGGGATGGGGTTCAACACGACTAAAACTCCAATTAACACAAAAAGCTACAAGTCGTAATTAATCAATAAATAAATCAAAAGATCATTGTGTTCTAACAATTTTAGAGATAGACAAAAAGCCTAGTTTTTTTTAAAGTAAAGTACTAAAGTGATCCTTGTTAATCATAGAAATTTATTATAATTTTTCTGGAATTTATTATCCAGTACAAATATTTTATAAAAAAACAGTTTTCCTAAGTATACAGAAAATGAGTTTTGGTTTCATATGCCAAACTAGGGGCAAAACAGTAATTTAAATACTACAAAAATTATACTAAATTAGCTAACTTAACATAGTATCTAAAAACTATTTTTCCATAATTTTAGCAATACTTTAAGTATTTTTAGAAAATCAAAAACAGCAATGCACACAATAATTAATTATCTGCGTATTTTGTCCATGTACATAATTTGAACCAAAGTTCAAATACAGGACCCAAGGCCATGAATCAAGTCCAATATGACTTGTACAGGTCTTGAATGTATAAAAACACATTTGGGCCCAAATACCCATGCTAGGCTTGGACACCAAATGGTTGCAGTAATTTAAATATACAGAAAATACTAAGTGGTAGAAATGCAAAATAAATATTAATATTTTAATAAGATAAAGTTTTACATAGTAACTATAAAAGTATGAACATTATTTTATATAAATAATTTACACTAAGCTAAGTAAAATACGTATAGGAAATAATATATATATATATAAATATAGGGATATTTATATATATAGGAAAATGCTTAACTATATTATTATATATATATATATACAAATATGTATATATACATACATATAAGAAAATACTTAACTATATAATATATATATATATATATATACAAAATTAATGTATACATATACATATAATAGTATATATATGATAATATATATACACAAAGAAATATATATATACATAAATATATATGTATACATAATACATATATATATACATATAAATAATGAAGTATACATACATATACATATATAAAAAAAAAACAGCAACTATATATACCTAAATATAGTATGTATAATAATACATATACACATATATACAAATATATGTATACATATATATATATATATATATATATATATATATATATATATATATATATATATATATATATATATATATATATATATAAAATATATATATATATATATATATATATATAATTATATATAAAAAAAAGAAAAGGAAAAGAAAAAAGAAAAGAAACAGCAGCAAAAAGGGGGGGGGGGGCTCGAACTCGGGCTAGCAGAGCGGGGGGGGGGGGGATTTTATTGATTGCGCGCTGGCCAGTGGGCCAGTTGGCCCGCGATGTTAGAGATAGGATTAGGTTTAGATTTATTTAGATTTTCTAATTAATTAAAATATATAAAAAATATAACCCTGTGTCCTGACAGTTAGGGACACAGGAGTCTTGTGTCCTAGGCGTGCACGATGCGCACGAGTCCAGTTGGCCGTGTCCGAGCTTACCATTAGGTTCGTCGGGACCAGGCGAGTCCGTGTTCGTGTACACGAGACACGAATCGAAGGGAGGAGGGAGTGACACGTACGTGTCCGAAGTCGGGCTGCTGTCGAAGAGGCGATCGACGGTTGGGGGCGTCGGGACGGCGGCGCTTGGGTGGCGCTGGACGCGGCTCGTCGAGGCAGACGTGATGGTGGTGGTGGTTGGCCGTGAGGGTTTGTGTAGGGGTGGGGGTGGTGATCGTCGGAGTTAGGGTTCCGACGGGAAAGAGTGGGGAAGAAGGGGGCGGCGGTTGGCTGAGATGGGTTGGGGTGGTGGTGGTTTGGTCGGGGGGCTGCGGGGGTTTAAATAGAGGGGTTAGGGCGGTCGTAGGTCGGTCGGGCAGCCGGGAAAGGCGGGGGCAGGGCGGCGAGTCGATCGGGGCAGTCGTCGGGGGTAGGTTAGGGTTTTGCACTAGAGTCCCTAGGTTTTAGGTAATTGCATTTAGGTCCCAACCCTAACTGAATGCAAATTATAATTTGCATAAACAATTCATAATTTGCAAACTGCTATGAAAACAATTGTAAAAATTACAAAACCACATTAAAACAATTTTAAAAATTGCAAATTGATATAAAAACAATTCTACTTATTACAAAACTATATTAAAACATTTCTAAAAATTACAAAATAATATTTAAACAATTTAGAAAATTACATATAGATATTTTTAGTATTTAAAACTCATTTAAAAATCATTTTAAAATTCTAGAAAAATTCCTAAAAATCTAATTAATTATTTAAGGCTATAATTAACATTAAAAATTAATTAACACTAATAAAAAAAAATTGAAAATCAGGGGCATACAACTAGCACGAATGAATCCCTTGGTTCTGAGTTCTTCAATCATCTTGTACAAGATCTCCAACTCTGAAGGCGCCATCCTGTAGACTCTCTCTGATACTGGGGCTGTCCCGGGAATCAAGTCTATAGTGAACTCGATCTCCCGCTCCGGAGGCATACCTGGAAGCTCTTCTGGAAAAACATCTGGGAACTCATCCACTATCCTGGGCAACTGCACTGCTGCTACTGCCATCCGCAACACTGGAGGAGAAGGCTCAACTGCTCCTCTGGAAAAGAAAAACTCCGGCTCGCCTGGAATGCTAAAAATAACCCTACCAATGTGGCAGTCTATTCTAGCATACTGGTTCCTCAACCAATCCATCCCCAGGACCACATCATAATCGGCCATCGGGAACTCTATCAATCTAGCGAAGAATTCTCTACCGCTAACTACGATCCGACACGAGGAAAACACTCTATCTACTCCCACAAGTCCGTTACCAGTAAGTATATTGAGCCTTACTGATAATGACTCGGGCTCCAATCCTACCCGTGTCGCGAATCGTGCAGACATAAAAGAATGCGATGCACCAGAATCAAATAAAGCTGAAGCTGGAAAGGAGTTGACGAGAATAGTACCTGCCACTACCTCTCCTGGTGCCAATCCTTCCTCTGCGGTCATCACCATAGCCTGACCGTGCCCTCGGGGTGCTGGTCCCCTCTGCTGGAATCCTCGCTGCCTATTCTGACTCAAGGATTGGGCTTGTGCATACTGCTGGGGGTTCTGCTGCTGGAACATCTGGGACTGAGGTGGCAAGGGCCTCGACAATGGGTACTGCTGCTGCTGCTGCTGGACCGGTGTTGGTCCTCTCACCGAAGAGCTGGAAAGGTTGGATGATGATGAGCCACCCCTATTCGGGCAGGATCCAACCCTATGTCTGGTGCTCCATAAGCCAGACACAATCCCTGTGCCCTACGACACTCTGTCACTACATGGCCTGGTTTCCCACAATGAGAACATCCTACTGCGGAAGACTGCTTCTGCTTCTGCTGCTGCTGAGGGTGCGTCGGGGTGGAATGCTGAACCGACGTTACTGAGGTCGCCCGCCTCGGAGCTCCAATGGTCAAAGCCCTGGCTGCCGGGGCTGGGGCTGAAGACTGATTCATCTGGCCGTGAGATCTCTTCCGACCTCCGACCCTATCCACAATCCTCTGGGAGGTATACTCATGCCTCCGGGCTGCTCTCAAGACTGCATCAAAAGTCTGATGCTCAAACTGCTCGACTGCCAACAAGATCTCCAAGTGAAGCCCCTGCTGGAACCGCTGGGCTCTATCATACTCGGTTGCCACCAAGGTGGAAGCAAACCGACTGAGTCTGGAAAACTCGGCCGCATATCCATCGACCGTCCTGCCTCCTTGCTTCAGATTAGTGAATCGGGTCTACAGATCATACCGAGCCACGGCATCGAAATACTTGGTCTGGAATCTCTCTCTGAACACCGCCCAAGCAATAGGTGCTGCTAATCCAACGGCCTGAGCTGCCCACCAGCTGCGGGCAAGATCTAACAACTGCAGGCGCACCACGGCTACCTTCTCGTTCTCCGGAGTCCTGGCTGCTTCTAGAACCACCTCTGTGTCCTGAAGCCAAGCATCTGCTGTGATAGCATCCTCACTACCGTCAAAGAATGGAGGGTTCAGGCGCTTGAAGCTGTTGGCCGCGCTGTTACCCTGATGACCTCCTCTGGTCAAAGCATCCGTCACTGCCTGTTGCAAGGCATCTCCGCGACGATCTTGAGAAGCTATTAAGGTCCTGACGAGTCCTACTAATGTGCCATCATCAGGCTCGGCAGGCTGGACTGGCTGGACTGGTGGCTCTCCATCAGAAGGCACGACTCTGGAGGCTACTCCGGAATGCTGGACTTGATCTCCAGGTTGCTGCTGGTCCGCAGGAGGTGCTCCGCCTTGCTGGCCGACAGGTCCAGGAACAATGTCGCTGAAGAAGACGACATAGGGAACAATAAGGAAGGACCAGGACAGATCAACGATACAAGCACATGATCAGGACAAGAATCCAGGGATTCGGAAGATACAAGCAGAGATCAAGGACGAATACTGATTGAGACATCTATCCGGTAAACCCTCACATATCTTGATTTACAAGACCTGCATGGGCCACCACTTAAACCATGTCACGCCCCAGAACCAGAATACTGGAGAGCGGGGGCAGACATAGTCAGCTACGTATATTGAAATGGATTCCATCTCGCTATACGGTCACGGCTGTCTAGATACATGAGGGTTTACTACAAGCCAACAGTCTCCTATGGTCATGAACAAGCCTATTGTCTCAATCGCAAGCAAGTAAGGCGTCCCAAACATTACATATTCAGTTGATCATGAAGCTAGTCGTTACAAAATACGAGGACTAGCAAGAGTTTAGTCATACATGATCAACCCTAGGATCTGTCAATCATGTTACAGCCCGTAGGCAGACAGTAAGTAAATACAATCGAGCTAAACAGGTGCTCGTCGGCTAAATGCCTCAAAAGAATATTTTTACAATAAAGTGGGAGAGCAAAAATAAACCCACTCGTTGCCCGGGTTACGTCTGGTGTTCACCATCGGGCTGGAAAAGCGGTGGATCCTCTGGAACTGCTCCGAAATCTGGCCATACAAAACCAGCTGGGTCAGATCCCAGAAAGAGCAAGTGCCACAAAGGAAGCTTCACTTAGGAACTAAAACCAGCAATCAGCACAAGATATAAATAAAAGTAAGAACTGGAAAATAAAGCAAACACATCAGGATGATATACGACGAGATAACCATGGAACTATTCAGATAACCAGGTTACAACCCGTAAACCAAACAAGGACCGGGGTTGTAACCCTTCGTCTGAACGGAGCTTGGTTTCTCACCATTTATCGGTAAAATAAATACAAACATTCTGGTCATTCAATAATCTGGAACAGGATCAGGACAAGACTAGACTGGTTAGACTCCATCCAATCATTTCACGGCCAAACAAGAATTACGGCTTTATACTTTAACTAACTAGGGTTATCACAGGCCTAATTACTAGCAAGATGCAGTGAGATTACTCCACAGCCACAAGCCCTGCAGACCATCCAGGTTACCCAGGACGAAAGATTAGGGTTGAATTCAGGTGGGTACACCGTCCAGGAAACGCATGTACCCTTAGGTAGCTTGAAGGTGCAACACATAACAGTGTGCTGGAAATGTGCCCTACTCGACGGCAGGCTACAGATCCCAGGCGCGCCCAGGTAACGGGATTGCCTGTAGCTGGGAAATCTCTTCATGACTAATGTATTAATCTAGTTATTAGTCCTTAGTTCATTTCAATAGGTACTCCTGACCGTGGTACTCAGGAGTCCCTCCCTAGACATGATGCAAGACAGGACTGGTTTATTTGTACAAGCACAATCGCCCACGGTGTCCATGTTATTATACAGGTCATGTCATGTCAGGTAGCCGTCGCAACAGCTTATCAGATATAATCATGTCAGGTGTACTTGTCAGGAGTGCGCCACGACGGGCCACTATCAGGTCATGTCAGGTTAGTCATATCAGGAGTGCACCACTACGGGTCACTGTCAGGTCGTGCTCGATTATCAGTTCCAAACATATCAAATGAATTCATGATTATCAAGTTCATGACAAAAGGCGTAAGGATATAAAATGGACGTAAAATATCTAATAAAATATCAATATTCAGGACTATAGAAGAGCCATGCGGCTAGGTCATATGCGTCCAGGAATGATCTCATGCGGCTGGGTAAGAATAGCCCATGCGGCTAAGAAGGAGTTCGGGTCCATGCTGCTGGGAAGTGTTGAGATGGGGGTTCATGCGGCTGGCGGGGAACGGGTGCGCATGCGACTGGAGGGCAGGAACCTATGCGGCTGGGAGTAGGACTAGCTCCCATGCGGCAAGCAGGAAGGAAGGCTCCATGCGGCCAGGATGAAGGCAGACTCATGCGGCTGGCGGGGTAGGGGCACATGCGGCTAGCGGGGAACCAAGCCTATGCGGTCCGCAAGTACTAGAGTTCATGCGGCTCAAGGAGATAGACGCATATGCGGCTGAAGGCAAGTGGGACCCCATGCGGCAAGTAGGAACTGAGGACTTATGTGATTAGGTTGAATGCAGACTTATGCGGTCAGGTTCAATTCGTATTCATGCGGCCAAGGATGAAGGCAGACTTATGCGGCTGGGAAGCAAGGGCCTCATGCGGTTTTAAGAATAAGACTCAGCCCATGCGGCTAAGAAAGTCTCATGCAGCTGAATCACTTGCCGCATGAATTACCATGCGGTCAAGTCAAGCACTGTTCTTCTTTCCCAAATTTCAGAGAAGAAGAACACCATGAACCCAAGCTTCCAAGCTCCATAAAATCTTTATCCGAAGTCCAAATTCGAACTTCTATAGGTCAAAATGGGGTAGAACGAAATTCTCTATAACATGGAACCATCCAAACTCGAAAATAACCAGATTAAGTAGATCAAAACCCAATTAATCCGAAAATGAAGTAAATATAGATCTACAAGAATCTACCCATGGAAAGTAAAAATGCCAAGTTCTAAAGTAAGTTAAAATGCTGTAAGGAAGAGAATAGAGCAATAAAATTTGAGTTCCTCCATGAAGCAAGTTGTACTTGCCTAGAGCTCACTCTCTCTCTCTCTTGGTAGGTGAAGGAGTAATGGAGAAAAAGAAAATGAGTAATGAAGAGAGAGAAAGAAGAATGTGTAACAAATATCAAAGGTGGTGGTAGGTAGGGGGTTCACTTGGGTTCATCATGAACCAAGCAAAACCAAGCCAAGCCGAACCAGCCCAAGGAAATAAACCAAGCCATGGAGAAAATGCTAAGCCAGGAAATCAGGCAATAAATACGTACACGTATTCCGAAAATACGTAATACGGACCACAAGCATTACACTTAGGGATTTGGGTTTATCAAAACCGAAATGAGAAGTAAAAAGGAATGGGGAAAGAGGGTTCATAGGAAAAGAGAGAGAGGAGCGCGGGAGGAAGAAGAGGGAGAAGGGGCTGAGGATTACCGGAGTTGCTCTGCGTTGGTGGCTCCGGCTGGCCGGCACGGCGGGCAGATCTGTGGCGGGAAGCGCCGCAGCGGAGGCGGATGGGAGCGGCGGTGCGGGGTGGTCCGGCGTGCTGGAGGAGGGTGCAGTCAGTGGAGGAACAGCGGGGGTTGGGGATTTCCGACGTGTGGCCGTGCGATGGTGGTGTAGTTGGTTGTGGTAGGGGCCGTTGGCCGGTCGTGACGGTGGTCCTGGTGGGTTTCTGCCGGGGAAGAAGGCAGGGGGAGGTGGAGTCGTGGGTGGTCGGGTCTGTCGAGGGGGCTGGGATCGGTGATGGCAGTGACGGATTGATGGCTATGGTGGTGTTGACCAGAGTTGGTCGGGGGACGTTGGCGATGGCGGCGGTGATTTTGGGGCTCCGTCGGGGGTGGTAATGAACTAAAGGAAGAGGCAGTAGTGACGGCGGTCTATTGGTCTTCGACGCGCGTAGGCGTGGAGGAAGGAAGGCTGCTTGGGAGATGCGGTGACGCGGGGATGATGGTCGGGGCAGATGGACGGAGGTGGCGTTGGTTTAGGTTTGTTTGGTTTCAAATTTGGGTTGTGTCGGGGAATGCCCTACACGGCCTAGAGGAACGTTCGGGATTGTCGGACGTGAGAGATAATGTACTTGTACAAGGGGATAATTAGTGGATGGGGTAGGGGACACGGACACGATGCACAAACTTGGGTTGTGGAATTTGTGGAGAATTAATGAATGATAGAAATTGGAGGAGTACCTGCCTATTTATTGGATGTGGGAATTCCCAATTGGATAAGAATTAGGATTCATTTAAACCCAATTTAGATAATTCGTAATTTAATTTAAAAACAATCAAATCTAAATCCAAATACAAATCTAATTTAAATCTAATTAAATCAAATCTAAATTTAAATCAAATTCCAATTTAAATCTATAAATTATACCTTTGTATTATTTAAATTAAATCGAGATTTTAAAATGGCCACAAAATTTTCAAATATATTTTCCAAAAATACCAATAATAATAATTTCAAAAATTACATTATTATTTAAAAATAAACTAATAAATAATTACGGAATATATATGTATGCACAAATAATATTTACAATTATATACTTTTCTAGTATACCATTATAAGAATATTATTTATTGTAACTGTCTAAATAAAAGGCTTTTCATAAATAACTCATATATTTAGAAATTTTGATAGCTAAAAATAATTATTTTATATACTATCTTGAAACTAGAAAAATAGGAAAAAATATTTTTCTAAAAATATGTACGCTCGCACATATTCGCACTCGTCGAGCAATTTACGAAAAATAAAATTTTGTGCGCGACGTACAATACGACGTACAATACAAAATTTTAAATCAGTACCAAATTTAATAATAAAAAAATAGTAAAAATTTAGGGGTTTTACACCTCCCGATTTTGCATGAAAGGAAAATCGACAGTGTCGTCGATATGCTCCAACTGGTTCGCGATATTGACACATTCATCGTTCTGGCAGCCCGATCGAAGGGATTTCGCCAAAGCCTTCACCCGAGTAGCCTGTCAATGGTAACAAAACGTCAATTAAGAGAGTTAAATTTGAAAGTATTTACAAACTATAATTTATAAACTTACCATCTTGACCAATGAAGCATACAGGACATTTTTTGAAGGCAGAGGTCCTAGATCTCCAACGGCAACGGGTCCTGGATTTCTAGGGTTCGACAACCTAGGATGTCCGACTGCCAAGTAGTACGGCATGTAGTCGTCGCTGCAGTCGTGCATCTCCTGCACCGGTTGTCGAAGTTCTTCCTCCAGCAAATGTCGTTGCCACTCGGAGTAGCAGTCGGTCACCCAGTCGAAATAGGACGGCTTGTAGTTCAAAGGTTGGGTCCCACACGGAGGCTCCAATAACTTTAATGTGCGCTGCGGCACAGTTTGTACGAGGCCAAACTGACGAAGTACTCTATCAGGCATGTAAGGCTCCGTAATATCATAGCATGTGATCATACCATGAAATAGAGATACTGGTTGCAGATGGCGATTTTGTTGCCGGAGATCCCGGTATGGGTGCCAAACTATCTGTAGGAAAAAAGTTAAAAAAAAATAGTCAACAAATAAATATACCATAAATAGTATATGCTATCTACGCGCTATCAACTAACCTCTTCTGGCACCAAATTATCCAGAGCATCACGAATGGATACTAGCGTTTCATGACTTTTAGTTTCCAGCTGAGTTGGCTTCCATTGACACACTCTAGGAAGGTGCTCCTCATAGCGTGGGTTCAGCTCACCCCTCCTGAGCATCGAAAAGTGCTCGTATATCCATGCCTATACAATTTGTAAATGAATAGTCAGTAAATTAACAACAAAATCTAGCTAGTATATTAGTTTAAAATGTTAGAAATTTTCTTACATGGAGTAGAGTCTGGCATCCCGTCATGGTCTTGGTTCCGACACGGGATGCTATACCAAGCTCGCGGTAAAGGTTAGCAAGTATATCGCTGCCCTAGGATATGGCTCCTACGTCGTCTATAGCAGATAGGTTCGCAAGATACCTAGCATGTATAGAGATTCCCGACTTGTCTGGAATGGCAACCGATCCAAGTATGAAGAGATTGTATGCCCGGGCCACCCTCTCAACGGTTTCATCATCCCAATCCTGCGGGCCTTTGAAATTCTCCACCAACTATGACAGAGGAATTTCGTAGGACTTCTTGAAGCCCGGCATGGTTGTAAAGGTAGTGGCCTCCACACCAAGGTTCGCTTCTATAAAATCAACTATACGATCGTACCACTCGAGATCCTTCTCAGTACATAAATATTCATTTGTCATGGCGCGCCCCTCCACCGGCAACTCCAGTATCTGATAGACGTCGTCCAGGGTAATGGTCATCTCTCCAGCTGGGAGATGAAATGTGTTGGTCTCCGGATGCCATCTCTCCACAAAGGCCGATATGAGAGCACTGTCCTGCGTCTTGTAGGCATATCTAGCCAAATTTTGTAGACCGGTATGAAATATTTTGCTCTGGACGTCCTCGGGTAAATGGTTGAGAGATCAGGCAACACACTTCCTCCCGTGGCTCACGGCCCTAAGAATACGAGAGCTCTCCTGTATGTCGTACAAGATAATAAAAATACGATTATGATATATATATATATATATATATATATATATATATATATATATATATATATAAACGTAAACTTACAAACATAATATACATACCGGATTCTTCCATATATCATAAGCAATGTGGTTGTCGAACGACAACAACATTGAGCAACCCGGGGGACGGACATCCTCCTCCTCCTCAGAAGTATCGACATCGGTCGAACCAACAGGATCCTCAGAAGGTCCGACACCGGACGTACGGACAGGATCCTTAGAAGGACCGACACCAGAACCACCTCGTCCTAGAATTTGGCTGATAGGTACGTCGTCGTCGTCATCGGAAGAAGACGGAGGACTAGGAGGACCTCGTTGCTTCGAACGAGAATGGGGGTGTGGTTGTTCCCCTTTGAATTGTTCTAACCTAATTTATAATAACATTTAAGAGATTTCTCAAAGAATCGAAATGTACTTTGAAATATAAAATAAATTATACAATAATTAGGAAACATACCTAGCTTGTGATGACGGTTTCTTCTTCGGTGCCATTGATGATCTTGGAAGAGTTAGGGTTCTTGAGAGAGGGTTTTGGAGAGTGGATTATGGAGAGAGTGTTAGGGTTTTGGAGAGTAGAAAATTTTTTGAGAGAGGATTTTGAGAGGGTTTTGAAGAGAGAGAATTTTTAAATGATAATTAAATGAAAGAGAGGGTTTGGGAGGGTGGGATAGTCCCAAATAATTTTTGGGACGTCCCCAGTAAAATTTTTTCAAATCTGAACTGTCCTCTAGTAAAATAACGCTCCCAGTAATTTACGTGGTGCCCTTAGAAAAAACCTTTATTCCTCGTCCTAAATCCTGTTGCGTCTCAAAACTGCACTCTGTTACAAAGCCGGAGTGGAGTGGAGTGGTGTCCCAGTTTGGTGTCTGGCTCCGCATTTCGTTTACAGATTTGACGTGGAGGCCCATACTGATCTTGTCTCGTTGCAGCTTTGCCACCAACTCAGGAAAGGGGGTTCAAGTCAGTCAGTTGCATTAGAAACCGACTTTAAATAAATCCAAAATTATATTACCTTTTTTTTTTTTGAAATCCAAAATTATAAATTATATTACTTACACAACTGTTCCTTTCATCCTTTCTCCAGCTTTTACTTCTTGTCCCTTTTTTATGCGATCCACGTGGCAATACCAGAGCACACTCATTTCGAATTCTGGACGACCAGGTTGGCATGTCCGACCAAAACGTCAGTTTTTTCTTTCTTACAGGTGACAAAAACGAGTTAGTCTGTCTGGCCCAGTAATCTCGCACCACGTGTCCCTCCTCTCGGTCCTTGTCGTTTCTTTTCAGCTCCTCCTCCCCAATAACAAACCACTTTCTCTCTCCTCTCCTCCTCTCACGGTCAAACGCTGCCTCCCTCGACGAGATGGAACGATAGATGAGGGCCATCAATCCCGACCGTCCGATCCACCATGGAAGGCTACTACTCTCCTCCGGCGGACTCCTCCGCCGGCTCGTCGGCGTTCAGCGACAATCTCAAGGGCTTCATCCTCGCGCTCGCCTCCAGCGCCTTCATCGGCGCCAGCTTCATCTTCAAGAAGAAGGGCCTCAAGCGCGCCGGCGCCAACGGCGCACGCGCAGGTCCGCCACTAACCTAACCCTAACCCTAGTTTCCCCCCTCCTCTAATTATTCCTTCTCCTCCTCATTTCAGGAGCGGGCGGGTATGGATACCTCATGGAGCCGTTATGGTGGGTCGGAATGATCACCAGTTAAGTAAAAAAAAAAAAAAATTTTTGCTCATTTCTTTTGAATTCTCGGGTTTTATTTTATTTTCCTGAACTTTTTTTGGGGGGGGATTTTTGTAGTGATTGTTGGGGAAGTAGCGAATTTCGTGGCGTACATATTTGCGCCGGCGGTGCTCGTCACGCCGCTCGGGGCGCTGAGCATCATCGTCAGGTTGGTCGAAATCCATGCCCAAACTTGGATCTTTAGCTTCTCGCGAAAATTAGTTTTTACCAATTTTTTTTTTTTTAAGATTTAGAGAGCGAAAATTTACACGATGAATTGCTCAAAATGGGTTTTTTTTTCCCGAATGGTTTTTAATTCGTAATTGTCGTAGGATTCTTCTTGAATTGGATTTGAAATTAGTTTCTGATTCATATTTTAATTTCTTAGTTATTCAAAATTAAGAACACTTTGTAATTTGTATTGGATTGTGTATAACTTCTGATTCTGGATAGTTGGAGGCTCATTTAACATTTCACCACCATCATCATCATCATCATCCAAACCTTCTCCCATCAGAATAGGGTCGGGTACTGAGCATAGAAAAGCTCCATAAAATAATTGACTGAGTTTGTATGATCAGCTGTCGGCCTAGCGTCGACCTTCAGAGCTGGTGCCTAATTCCAAGCCTAGATATTTGTCTAAACCTAGATTATAAAAAAATCTAGACGAGTGGATAAAGGGATATAATTAGCTATAGGGAGACGCATTTGTCGCTATGACACATTAAGCCAAGAGTGAAAAAAGAAATGACATTTCCGAGCTCATTTAACATTTGGGTTTTGTTTTTTTACCTGATTCCCAACTGTTTCTTCTGGGCCAGTGCTGTTTTGGCACATTTCATACTGAAGGAGAAGCTCCAGAGGATGGGAATATTGGGGTGCGTTCTTTGCATAGTGGGCTCAACCATGGTTGTTCTGCATGCGCCGGAGGAGAAGACTCCGACTTCGGTGGATCAGATTTGGAATTTGGCAATTCAGCCTGGTACATCTTGTTTATGGATGTTCTTGATTTCTGGTTTGTCACTTGTTGTTTATTTATGTTGATTAGTTGGCTCATTGTTTTCAGAATTTCTTTGCTTTGCGGCATCGGCAGTTGCGATATCTTTGGTACTGATGCTGCATTGCTCTCCTCGGTATGGGAACACAAACATAATGGTGTACTTGGGAATTTGTTCTTTAATCGGTTCTTTGACGGTAATCTTTTCGTGGTTGTCATTGCTTGTAAGCAAGATGTCATATTTGTCAGATATTCTAATTTTATTGACAATGATCAGGTGATGAGTATAAAGGCCATAGGAATTGCCATCAAGCTAACTCTTGAGGGCATTAACCAAGCTGGTTACTTCCAGACATGGGTGTTTGCTATGGTGGCAATCTCATGCATTACTATCCAGTTGATTTATTTAAACAAGGTAATGAATAAATTGTTTTTTGTATCTCAAGCTGCATTTTATTAACATATTGATGCCATCTAAATATATTAGCATTTTTTTTACTATAGCATAATTTCAGTTCTCATATGCCGGACACGATTCAACCAAGGATCAAAGTATCGGCCGTATCGGATCGGATTTGGCCTAGGCCGATCCGATACCGACCAAAAATATCGGTATCGGCCGATCCAGGAGGAAAAATTATGGTATCGGCCCGTATCGGACCGATACTTGCCGATACTTGCCGATACGGACCGATACTTGCCGATACTGGCCGATACGGGCCGATACGAGAATTCAAAATACCAGAAAATATCAAAAACGAATTTTACCCCTGCCAAAAACATACTTTCGAAACAAAAAAAAGGGTAAAGAAAGATTCTTCACGTCAAATTTAGGAATCAGTAATGAAAATTGGTAACATTTGCAATAAAATCTCTATAAATAGATGAAAAATCATTTGCAAATTACATCTAACAACACTAAAGGCAGAAAATTATTCAGATTATAATATACTTTTTAACAATATTATATACCATTTAACAATTTATATTATTGCAATATTTTTTTATTGGATATATATACTATTTAACAATATTTATTATTGTACACTATTTAATGTTTAATTCAGTTATACTTGAAAAACATAGAAAATACTTAAATAGTGCTTAAATATGTAAATTATTTTTTCCTAATTTATTAATAATTATTTAATATCGTCGATACAACCGATACCAAAAAATTCGATACTCCGATCCGGTACCGCCGATACAGCCGATACTGCCGATACCGATACTCCTAGAAACTGTCCGATACCGATCCCGATCCCGATACTTTGAACCTTGGATTCAACATGTTGCAATACAGACACCACGACCCACACACATGACATGGACTTTGGTGCACCTAGTCTATTTTTTGAGTCTGTTGCACGTAGTGGAGATGACCAATTCATGCAGAGCAATAGAAGCATTGTCTTCTGGTCATCTTGTCTTAATAACTTGACATTGCTTTAGCATAGACTATTTGTGGAAATTAGGTGTTCGTTGACTGATATTTTGCGGCTGCTTGGTCTGCAACTTTGAGTTGTAGCTTTTTCTTATCTTCTAATTTTGAATTTAGTCTATGATTTGAATGACACGAAGGAGGAAAATATTGCTAAATCAGTGTACCATCGCCCGTCAGGAATCGCATGAAAAAATCATTTAACGTTTGACCCCTATATTATCTGGCCGGTATCTGAAGAAAAAGTGAATTTTGGGTGTGCGTTATAGTCTAAAACTGTCTGAAATTAGCTGAACCGGAACTTACCAAACCTATCAATATTATTCAAATTCGTTAGAAACAAGACTTTCCATACTCTACGCCAACTAGCCATAAATGTGTACTTGATTTGGGTTACTTTTTATTTTCCATCCTTAAAAAAAATCCAAGATTAATGTGGTTATTTGGCTATTAAGTTAGGCAATTTTATCATGTTATGATGTCATAAAAATGATTTAGGTAGCCGATCCAAACATTTGGGATAAAGGTTTTCTTGTTAAAATAAAATATTTGAAGTGCCAAATTAAATTAAAAAACTCCGACCCAATACCGATAACATTGCTCATAAACAGTCATATACACCATTTCCAAAATATTTGGTCAAAGAACTGAAGCATGTAAAAACAACACAGTTAGATCAGTTTCATCATGTAAAGAACCAGTGGCTTTGAATTGCTTGCCATAAAACCAGTTATTTGTTCTTCGTTACATCTCTACTCGTTTGTTGTGTGAAAGAATCATCTTCTCAGCAGATATTGTTTCTCCTTGTAAGTTATAACTAGTTCAATAAGAATGCACAATTTTAAGAAACTAAAATTATGCTAATGTCTTCCATGGTCACTGTTGGAAATATTTAACCCTCAACCATCTCAAGAACTCTGGTTATGGTGCAGTGGAAGGGACTTTCACATGGTAACAGAGCAATCTGGGTGCCAATTTAAGAAAAGTATATTGCTGGATGAATCCAGCTTTCACTTCATAAAATGGGCCTTTGACCTGTGGGGGCATGTTGAAACAATTAAAATTTTGAACTGATTTGAACTGTCTGAATTTAGCTGAACTAACCAATTTTGGAGTTACGGCGCAGTGGAAGGGACTTAAACAGTACCTTAATCACATTTACTTATAATTTATTTGCCTCTTTGCTTTCAGAAAATGTCAATATAATTTTATTTTTCTTGACAAGTATTCTATTATTTATCTAGAAACAATAGTCATTTGTTGTTCCTTCCCTGGTTTAGCTAATCTTAGTGTGCTCTTCCATGTGCAGTGAATGTTTTATATAGGCAAATGTTAAAGGCCACCCCCTTTTTACTAAGGGCCACCAACTTAAAACTTTTAAAAAAATTACTATGTTGTCATTTTGAAAACACTAAGGGCCACCCGGCTCCTGTCAATCGAGGACTGCAGGGCTTGCATGCAGTCCATCTTTTCTCTTCTTTTTTTTTTTTTACCTACAGTGACTGCAGGACTTGCATGTAGTCCAAAGTGAAGACAGGACTGCAGGCAAGGCCTGCAGTCCGCCTTCCCCGCGAACGATCCACGGTTGCTCTTCTTTCTTCTTTTTGTTGAACGAACGAAAGGGGGTCTCACCGGCAAGGAAGGGGAGCTGGGGGGGGCTGCGGCGGTGGGAGGGAGTCGGAGGTGGGGCTGTGGCGACCCCAACCCCTCCACCGTGTGCCTCCCCGTCCGCCGAGTTCCTCCCCGAAGCAGTTCGCCGAGCTCCTCCTCCGCCTCCTCGAGCTCCTCCCCGTCCGCAAAGTTTACAAGTTCGCCGAGCTCCTCCCCGTCCGCCGAGCTCCTCCTCCGCCTCCTCGAGCTCTCCTCTACGACGTCCGCGAGCCATGCGACCCGGGTCTCCGGCGACCCCAACCCCTCCACCGCGTGCCTCCCCGTCCGCCGAGTTCCTCCTCCAAAGTCCTCTTGGTGGCCCTTAGTAAACTTGTGAACTTTAGGTTGCTCTTAGTAAAAAAAAAATACAAGGCATGGTTGCCTTAGTAGATGGGTTGCCCTTAGTAAAAAGGGGGTGGCCTTTAACATTTGCCTTTATATATTTAAACTTATATCTGACTTTTCTGAGCCTCAAATGAGATAATTCCTGATTTTGTTCCTAATATTTCAGGCACTGGATACTTTTAACACTGCTGTGGTTTCTCCCATCTATTATGCCATGTTCACAACTCTTACAATTTTAGCTAGTGCTATAATGTTCAAGGTATGCCAAAATGTCAGTACAGCTAGTGTATATTGGTAGCTTATAAAAAGAAGTTAGTGTATAATTCTTTGCAAAAGTCTTAACCATGTTGCTTTTCTATAGGATTGGTCTGGACAAAGTGCAAGCAATATAGCATCGGAGATTTGTGGATTCATAACAATACTTTCTGGAACCACTGTGTTGCATTCCACAAGAGAGCCGGATCTATCTTCCAATGCAGGTAAGTGCATTCTGATCTCATGGGTTTGTTCAAGCCGTGGGGATCCGTTGAAACATCTTTGTTTCCTACTGGAATTCGTTACTGATGTCTCCTAGTGACGCACATTTTATAAGCAAGTGATGAGTGTCTAAAGTTTTAAGAAGATTTACTATAAGTTACTCTTGGAAACGATACAATTTAACTCGATTGCCCATTCAAGAATTTACTTGGTAGAAATGGCAAACATGGCACTTCCCACCCATAACTGAATGTCCATTTGAAAAGTGAGCTTTTTGGTTCTGATAATTTGAAGCTCCTCACATAACTGAATGTCCACTTTAACATAACTAGAAATCTGTTATGTGCTAACAACACTGTAAATCCAGTTATTTCCTGCTTCACTCTCCTTGCTTCCACATCTACTTTGAGAACTCCCACCAGCTCTCGTACTCGACTTTCTCCACCTCATAGCAAATCAATTGAACCAACCAAGATCCTCTGGAATAGTTCATGAAAATAATATATACTTATTGGTAAGGATGCGTTCACAAAGGTGTCCAGGTCACCTCGTGCAAGAGACATGGTTATACATGCTTATAGTGCTTGTTCTTGCAAGTCCCCATGCCTAGTCCCTATGGATCATCACAGATCTTGAATATACACCATGGGCTATACTTAGAGTACCAAGTAAGTAAACAGTTGAGCTTTAAAAGTACGTGGTAAATACAAGGGTATGTTAGAGTTTTAATGCTTCATATCAAGATTGAAAGAAAGAAACTAGAATTCCATTATGTCGAATGCATTAACCTGATCCTTCTTTCATCAAACCATTTAATATAGTGAATATTCAAACAACCATTTAATATAGTGAATATTCAAACCCAAGATTTGCTATAACTTTTTATTGTTTGTTGGAGTGCATTATATCAGAAACATTTTTCATTTTAGCAACATATTAGCGAATGTTGTATGATCTCTGGATGACATTCCTTATCTTTTAGCCTGTCTCATACCGGTTTTTTGGACTAGGTGGCTCGTATCGTATCTGTTTCACTTCAAAACCAGTATACCATCTGGTATATTTGTCAAACCGGCCAATATCCAGAACACTGGAGATGAGTCCAATTCCCTACAATAATTCATATCATCTTTCCTCATCCTCTAGACTCGTTTGTTGCCCAATTTCATATGGAGGGTGCTCTTTGGTTGCACGAGCTTAAACTACATGACAAAATGTAGGTTCACCTAAGAGCCAAGTAGTTTTTTACAGAGAGCCACTCAATGATTTTAAACTTCCAACATGCTTTTAAACTTCCAAATTGTATCCTCTTCCTAGTTTCACATATGGCAAGTAAGTGCCATATGTGGGGCGATCGTTCATGGACAACATGCTTCTAAACTTGTAAATTGAATCTCTCTTCCTATTAAAGAAAGAGAGCCACTCCAGCTTTAACAAATAACAATAGTTGGACTTGTGCTTAACTGCTAGATTGCTGTGGTGGAAGTATGAGTTATTCAAAGGGATCTAGGATGAACCTCTCAATTTCTACGTGCATGAAAAGAAAATCACAATTATCGTGCAAAATACAAGCACACATTTGAAGGACAGAAGTCAACTTCTATCCAAATGCAAGAATGGACCTTGAATTTTGTAAGGAAAAAATGGATTCAAGAGCATGTAATTTTTATCCATATACCACAATTTATGCAATTCTTAACCGAGAAAATCATCTTCGGTTGCACAATGATGAGGTATTTTTTGACTTTCAAACATTTCTTCAAGCCTGATCGATGTGCCACAATGTCGTTAACTTGAAGCTAGCCAAGTTAGGTTTATACTTGAGCAACTCGCTTCTTAGGTGCTCTGGATTGGTCAAACAAAGGCAATGCCGCAATTAGTTTATTTACATAGTATCTCCATACCGATAGGAAACCTCTCTTCTCGACTTGACCCCCACCCTAATCATTACATAGCATCACGTATGAAAGAAGAACAGGAGAGGCTCCGCCTTCTTTTCATTCATTGCCTTCTTCACAGAGTCCACTACATTAAACTAATATTCAACAATTCTACCCACTACTTGACAAATAACAAACTGTTTTTGTGTACATGCAAATAATAATTGAAGCCATAAGAATACAGGAGGTGAGGAATAAGCTATACAAAAGAGAAAAATGGACGAGTCTCAGAATTGAAGTGATAGTGACAGAAATCAGCAGAATGAGTATAGGACTTGCTATACAAGGATACTGATAGTTCTCTGACCTACAGAAGTAGCATGTTTCACATAAAAGAGAAGGACGAGAGGATACCAATGCTACAGGGAACCCTCTACTAGTGCAAGTCTTAAAAATTTCATCAAAATGTAGAGCTCTGGGTTTCCTGTGCACTACAATCATAGTTCATATTCATCAATGATGTAAAAAAGAATCTGGCAGTTGTTAAATTGTTCACCATTAACTGCTTTATATGGCGACTTCTTCGACAGAAAGTTGCATTTCTATCAGCTGAATGGATGATGTTGAACAGCTCTTGGTCAGATTCTTACAGTATATGATTATTGGCAAAATGCAGATATATATGCTCCACTCTCCCCTAAGATATTCTGGCACGTTCAAGGGAATGGTGAACTAGTGAAACACAAGGAGGAGGATCTGTTATCACCGGAATTCATCACTGTCGTGCGGCAAGACTACTTCAGTTAGAATTCTTTGCTGGGTCGGCATTTCTGAGCTCTCATAGCCGTCAGAGGGCTGATGAAAGATATGTCAGTTTCCATTGCATGGCCAAGTCGAATTGCCCTGAGAAATCAGCAATCCCCAATGATGTCCATCATATTGATCAGGGTCAACAGTATCACCAAACCTACCAATGTATTATATGGGCTAGTGTAGGTATCCGGTTTTTGTAGCAATACACTCAGGTAGCTAGAAATGAAGGTAGCCTGATGAGATTTGTTCGTGATCTGGGCATGATTTTACTTCCTTTTTTACATTATTTATTTTCAAGGGTGTCTGTGGCACATCTATCTGTTTGTAACAATATAGTTTATTGGAATTCGTGATTTAATTTGTATTATAGGAAAACCTAACTAAGGGTTATTTGGGTTGTGACAGTTTTCCACCCTTTTGTTTTGTTACTGGTGAGAGAGTGGTCAGTTTTAATGTAAGTTTGATTTTGTGTCGTTTTTGTTTGTCATTGTACATATATTGAAGTCTACAATTTTCCCATGTAAAGTGGTCTCTATATAGTCACATTTGCTAGTATAGGCATCCTTGAGGAGAGCGAGCAATATGTGGGCTGATATATACAGATGCAAAGCTAAAATTCTACTTGTATGTTACTATTTCCTTCCTATGGCTGGACCAGAACTACAAACTTGTTTGTGCTTACAAAATGAATCTCTCAGAAATGTGACATTGGTAGTAAATTGTCCAGCAAACATAAAAAAGAACTGCAGAATATTTTATCTTTCGTAAGACTGTAAAGAGAAATACTTGTAATCAGCAGGGAGAGAAAAATGTGCCGAGTCAGGAAGTAGGTTTTTTTTTTTTTTTTTTGAAGTAGGTAATTTAAATTAGGACCACATATTTTGCATTTATGTTCATGACTTGCACTTTTGAATACTTATTTTCTGAATTAGAAAGTTGTACACAGGACACACGAAAGCGTGTCCCTGTGCAACAGATACGAACTAGGCATTTATAATACAAAGTGCGCCAAAATTATAAATGTAAACAAGTAATATTCTGATTTGAATCCTTTGCCAATTTGAAAACGGATACAAACACTACTTGTACATGAAACTGTAATTGCCAAATAAGCTTTTACAATATTCACGAATTTGGGTTACAAAAATTATCCTTAGTTTAATTAAAAAATTGTAATAACTGGAAATTGCTGAGAAACCCAATTTCGGGGTGGGCTTTTATGAAATGCCCACCCGCTGGATAAGTTTTATGAAATACCCAGAATTAAGTATTTTCACGTTAAATATTCCAAGATTCCCTTTTAGATGCCACCCGCTAGAAACTGCTATTTTTATAATACCGAAACTACCCCTCCGCGCGAATTGGTCATCTATATGTATTTGAATTCAAAAAACTCAGATCTGGATTGCGATTTTCGTCTTCTTCTTCTTCACGGGAAATCTGAATTCCATTGCTCTCATATTCAGCAGAGATCGCAAAGATCGTTCGTAGTTCGGTGTGTTTTTCTTCAGTCGAACTCAGATCATCGCTCGTCATCATCATCACCATCATCATCATCTTCATCGTGGAGACATTTGAACTCAGATCTTCAATTGTGGAGAGAAGATCTTTCTTCTTCTTTTCCATAAGAATTATCATCGCTTTGAAAGAAGAACGAAACTCTTTATTCCTGAAAAAACTAAATTACACGTTTTAACACTGGAAATGACCATTCTCCGTCTTAATTAGAACGGAGAATGGCATTCTCCGTCTTAATTAGGACGGAGAATGCCATTCTCCGTCCTAATTAACACGGAGAATGACATTCTCCGTTTTCGTCTTAATTAGGACCGAGAATGTCATTCTCCGTCTTAATTAGGACGGAGAATGGCATTCTCCGTTTTATTTAAGACGGAGAATGGCATTCTCCGTCCTAATTAACACGGAGAATGGCATTCTCCATGTTTCTAACACGGAGAATGGTCATTCTCCTGCGTTTTAACACTAGAATGACCATTCTCCGTGATAAATTACACGGAGAATGGCATTCTCCGTCCTAATTAAGACGGAGAATGGTCATTCTCCGTTTAATTTAGCACGGAGAATGGCCATTCTCCGTCTTAATTAGGACGGAGAATGCCATTCTCCGTTTTATTTAACACGGAGAATGACATTCTCCGTTTCATTTAACACGGAGAATGGTCATTCTCCTGCGTAATGACATTCTCCGTTTCATTTAACACGGAGAATGGTCATTCTCCTGCGTAATGACATTCTCCGTTTCATTTAACACGGAGAATGGTCATTCTCCTGCGTTTTAACACTGGAATGACCATTCTCCGTGTAAATTAAGACGGTGAATGTCATTCTCCGTCCTAATTAAGACAGAGAATGGTCATTCTCCGTGTAAATTAAGACGGAGAATGCCATTCTCCTGCATTTTATGGTTAGCTGAAACTTTGGAGGGCCATAACTTTTGACTGGGAGGTCGAAACGAGGTCCCGTTTGTCGCAAAATGAGCGTATCGTCGAGGAGACTGAAAGTAACAATTTTATCGTTAGACGGCCTTCCGAAATTTTAGATTCGTAAAAAAATGATGTTTGGACCTCCGTTTTAGCACTTTTGTCGTTCGTCCCGGTCTTTCCGAAATTTTTCGACGAGTTTTTGAAGATTTTTGAGGAGAAAACCTAGATTCGAAAGTGAGCAGCGTATGGAAGAAGATGGAGTATTGAAACGTTTTTTTAAGAGCAGTTTTGTGGGTGTTTCCAATAAATTAAAAGGAAGGGCAAAAGGGTCATTTGGAACCCGCTTTGGATAAGTTTCTCTAATTCTGGGCACGCGATGAAAGTTTTTTTAGCGGTGGATTTTACATAAAACTTTTTTAGTTTTTGGGCATTTCATAAATCTTCCCTTGTAATAAATTGAGGATATTTTGATAACCTACCTTGAAGACATTGTAAAAGCCTCCTTGGCAATTGCAATTCCCTTCTTCAAATAGTATTGGCAACCTTAAAAATCGTATATGAACTTGAATTCTTATTGTTATTTAACTTTCTATATATATAAGACCAGTCAACTTTTGGTATATGAGCTTGAAGACATTGTATGCCCTTCTCTCTCCTCCTTCAGGTGTACTACCACTAAACCACTCCCTTCCCTTGATAGTTACAATTTGACTGACATTATCGAGGTTTTTAATTCGTAGCTAGATGCTAATATGTATAATGTATCGCATCTCAAAAAAAAAAAAAAAAATAATGCTAATATATATCTTCACTCGTTTACTTCTCTTCACTCATTTACACCTCTACGTAGAATTTTGACCTTTACACAAGTTATCTGGGTTAGTTTTGTGTAATAAAGTTGTTTTATTATAAAATTATGAAACGCCAAAGACATCATAGGTTCTATGGTGTAGTGGTTAGCACTCCAGACTTTGAATCTGGCGACCTGAGTTCGAATCTCGGTAGGACCTCGACATAATTGTTTTTTACCACATGGTCTGTTTTTCTTTTTCTCTCTAAATGCTCTTGTTCGTCACCATTGGACCATTATGTCAATGACCTGCCCCCCCCCCCCACCCCCCCCCCCCCGCCCCCCCCCGGCTCCAAGGGGCCATTGGCACATACGAAGGACCTCAGCCCTGCTGGTGGGAGAGAAAAGCTGTGACAGCGGCATGCTGCCAGGAAGGGGGGAGAAGAAAATTTGAAACTATATTATCACTCTTCAATTATCAAAGTGATGAATTTGCAACTATCAAGAGTAAGAAAGAGCTCATTAAACCAAAGGTCTCGTTCGGCGTGGGAAAAGAGATCAATTCTTTGCCCTTTTCTTTTCTTCGAAAAAGTATAATTCTCATTAAAAAAAAATTACATGTTTGAAAAGGCCCAAAAAATTGGAAAAAAAAGTGTATACTATGGGGTGAAAAAATGAATATATGGGGTGAGTGAGAAAACCATTTTCTCCATATTTTCCCTTATTTTCCTTTCACTTGGGAAGCAATTTTCTTTCCTGCTCATTTTTTCGCATCCAAACACAAAAAATAATTTTTCGCATCCAAACACACAAAATGAACGGACCTTCCTTTCCCAAGACGATATCGTGATTTCGCGAACCAAATAAAGCCCAGGCATTGTTCTAGCAATTTTCTCTTAAAAACCAAAGAAACAACATGCATGAAATTACAAGACACGGGCTCCCTTCACAAAGGGGAATGTACAAGTTTCCGACTCGATATGCATCTGTACAGAAGAAAAATAAAACCATACATTGTATGGGAGCCATATCAACAGTATGTCACGGGCTTGTTGATAGACCTCAAGCCTTTTAACACATCCGTTTTGCCACAACTACCACAAAAAACTTTGAATTCTGAAGCACTTCGGACAGAACTAGACAGCAGTGAGAAATCTCAGCAATATGATAACTTCGAAATCATGCCAGTCCTGTTTTAATGCCGAGTTCCTGCAGCCATGACCTTGTCGTATATCAGATTTCCGGTCCTGGTCGACTCGGGGTAGCAAATGACACGATCTTTGCACGTTATAAACAAATGATCGGCAAACCTTGACGAAAATTCAGGTACTGCTCTACACGGACAAGGACATCTCGAGTCCATATTTTGGCATGAATCAAGCAACTGCAAACAATCCTGTGCTTAACCAGAGAAACGCTTCCTCACAAAAGTGCCACGAGGATCATATTGCTCCAACATTGTACAGTATTAACAAATTAACATCACAGCCCCAAATCCTGATGAGTAGAAATTAAACAGAAAGGTGTTTGGAAGACATTCTTCATCCTGATGCGGCCGTTTTCCCATCATATTTACCGAGATGAGAGAGCTAGGAAACCCATAAGTTATACATCCCATGCAACTGGCAGAAATTGGTTGATTTTAAGGACATCAAGTACATCTCTCTCAGCTTCCCATGATCCCCAACTTTATTTGAAGTTGACGTCTGTCCAGCAGCTCCAGCTTTGTTAACTGCAAGCGATGCAGAAAGCATACGCTTCAGCAGTGCCTGCAGCTGATTCCAAAATTTCATTCCAACATCAGGATCGTGATTGAACTTGCAGTCTTCATTCTCTTCAACTACCTGACGACCATCCAGTAGGTGGAGTAAGGCTGCTTCCAGCATCTGCATCATAGGGGGTTTTAGAGGAAGCACAGAAAGATTCCATCACATTTATCACTTGTGCAAGTGTAGGAATAAATAAAAACATCCAAAAAAGCAGGACAAGTGAGAAGAAAGAGAATGAAAGAAGAAACGTCTTTACAATCGTGGAAAAACATTTTGTGATGCTCATGGCCTATGCAATGTGCATGCTTCATTTGACTGATTCCTCGAAGTTGGAGGTCATGCATAACCAAGTGGCTTCCTTATTTGCTGTGTAGACTGCCGGTCTCTCTTGTGTATATATTATATAATTTCCTTCCTCAGAAGGTTGTTGTTAGTGGTTTGAGGTCAAGCTAAAGTCTACAAACCTAGCATTAGTCATTGAGGAATCAGGCTCGGTCAGCAAACCCAAGGTACATTGTTGGGAGAATTGAGTTTATGAACACAATGCTAAGAATTAAGAAATTTTCACTTTGATTGACCCCAATCCTAACCCATTGGGAGAATTGAGTTTATGAACACAATGCTAAGAATTAAGAAATTTTCACTTTGATTGACCCCAATCCTAACCCATTGTAAACTCGCCATTAATTATTCACTTTGATTTTCCTTGATGCATGGGTTAGGTATCCAATCAACTTGATTAGGATGTGTAGAAAATGATGCAAGGTATTGAACATGGATTGGACGACCGAGATGATCTATATATACTCTTGCTATTGTCTTGTATAAACACTCTTGCTATTGTCTTGTATAAACACTCTTCAAGCACCCATTGTCTACCAGAGTCTCCCTCCTTCAGTTAGCTCATCTGGATACATCGCCAGCTTCCGAGTTTGATACACCTGCATAGGATACAGGGGGTAGAAAAAGGGGGAGGCACCGACAACAGAGGACACAGGGAAGGAGCTATGCAGTTAAAAACAGTTTTTTCATAATAACGGTCCAGTAGAGTTATTGATATATCACCGATATATCGAATTTATAACGGTAAATATTGGTTTGAATTTTAACACAATTTTTATATATGAACAACACACATAATAGTTATCTATTATAAAATATGCAAGAAGAGTTTCTTAAAGCATTAAAACTAAAAGGTTCAACCCAAACCAACATTACAATATAAAAAGTACCACTTCAAAACGGTTCAACTAATATGAAAACAAAAAAGATCTCAATTCAACTTTCTAAATTTCAACATCTATTAATCTTCATTAGCCTCAACTTCAACTTAATTTTCTTCGTTTTCACCATCATCATCTTCTCCACCTTCTTCCCTAGTTTGTTCATCTTCATCTTCTTCATCCTCCATATATTCATCATCGTGAACAAGTGAGGAGAGTGAATCTGTAAAAACTCGTGACCTTGTACTTCTTGTGGTTGGTCCTTCAACATCATCGGCACCCATCGAAGCACGAACATCTATTATAAAATATGCAAGAAGAGTTTTTTTTTCCTCTCTCTCTCTCTCTCTCTCTCTCTCTCTCTCTCACCCCTTTGTGTTTTAACTAAACCTAACTGTGATACATCGGTTTTTTCAAAACCGACATATCAGTATATATCGGTCATATCGGCCGATAATATCGGTACCGATATTTGACCGATTTTTTCCAAAAAGAATCGATTTCGAACCGATACCGTTATATATCGGTTATACAACCACGGATTTTAACTGCATAGGGAAGGAGGAAGTAAAGGGGCAGAGGTGGAAGGAAGAGAAAAAGAAAGATAAGAAAGGGGAGACAAGAAACCATAAACCTTCTAGTTTTGAACCCACATTTGACTAAGTGTTGAGTTGTTAAACCTGATCGCAGCTAAAACTTACAATGAAGCTATAAATTCTGATCAGATGAAACTAGCATCATGTAGCCTACTATATCACAATGCTATATCACAAGAAAGTTTAGAGAAGTTACTGTGTTCGAATGAAATGTGTTCCAGAGGCTCAAAGAAATGGTTGATAGCTCCATGAGGATATTAAGATGCATAGCAGGATGCGTCTTTGGACCATAGAAAGCTATGGACTTCTGCCAATGCTTCTCCGCCAGAGAAGCATACCACTTAGCCTTCTGACGGTTGTTTTCATTATTTGAAAGGTTAACTTGTTTCTGATCCAAATCCAAAAACTTCAAACAAGTGTCTCTGTGGTAGCAAGCAAGTTGGAAGTGAGCAAAGGCAGCCTCCTGTTTGCGCACGTCACCCAAAGATTCATATGTAGACAAAGCCTCCCTAAAAGCATCACTGGCGGATATATCAGGCTTTCTTAGGTCTTTAGGTTTCCCATCACTATAAAAGTGCTGTGAGTATATTCTTTCATTACCCTCTGATGGAATGCTTTCTCCAGCCAACAGCATTCCAAGCTTCAGGTATGTGTGAGCAAATTGCGTATGCACCTCAAGCAGCAAAGAATCAGGCACATCACCAGCTGAAGCTAGTTCTGTCATTGCAGCTCTATAGTACCTAAGTGATTCAAAGTATTCCAGTTTTGCGGTTTTGCGAGCTTGCTTATATGCATTCTGAAGGATGTCATGCATTTTAAGTTCACTCATCTTGGTTACCAGTTCCTCAGCTATTGCTCTTCTACCATGACCTAGATTACAGTTGATCAGTATGATATTTGTATGGTCTGAAACTTCTTTAAATGCCTTTATAGCATCAGCAAAGGCAATTTCAGCAGCAGGCAAATTTCCCATCTCCAATCTGTAACGTCCTAGTTCATTACACACCCATCCCTTCTTCTTTACAACAGAATGCAGTTCTTCAGAACCGAAGGAAGAGACACCAAATGCTTTCCTAGCTTCATCATAACATGCTATAGCAGCTGAAAGATTGCTCTCTGCATTAGCAGATTTAGAACTCTCAAGATATTTAAAAATACCTCCACATCTCGACTCAGATTTAGTGGATGGTTCAAAGCTGGCTGCATCTCTTGAAAAGCCTGTTGTGTCAGCCTTCATGACATCTTCCTTAGCTACATTATCAGCAGCTGCTGGACTTTCTTCAAGGCTGCTTGCTGCAACATGTACAATGTTAGCAGCTGCTGATTTTCCATTAAACTTATCTGCTAGACCAACATTTGTATCTACTTTCGTACTGTTCTGCAACCGCTCAACTTCATCACTACTAGCAGATCTTAATTTGGACGAACAATTAACATCAAATGGCTGCTCTGACATTGAGTGGTAGGATTTCTTCATATTTAACTTTCTACTCTGTTTTCTGCTATAAGATGGGGAAGCAACTCCAGTGCTACTGCTAGCACTGTTATTACTGCTTATTCTGTCACTCTGGCAGCTGCAGTTTATCAGAGAGCAAGAACTGCAATTGGGATTATACTGTCCCAGTTTCTTCTTAAGGCGTTTGACCTCTCTCACAACTTCATTGGACATTCGCAACTCACTGCCTGATGCTTTCCTTTCTGCTTGTACTGGGTTTTCCTTTCCCCTTGACCTGTGATACTCAACATATACATCTCCAACAAGCGACCACGCCTTGGCCCAGAATAAATAAGCAGGAGAAAACTGGTTTGTAGAGAAACCTTCAAATATATCAGGGCCTAAGTCTTTCGCATCATCTATTGACACATCCACCTCCATTCCGTCGTTCACATTCAACTGAGATGATGAACCACTGACCATAGACGAGATGAACCGTGCATCCTCGAGATGTTGGGGCATTGAGCCATAAACTAAACATGCTAATTCTACAACCTTAAGAGCTCGATCCAATTGCTGGTCTTCCTTGTAGGCTTCTCCAAGAGCCAAATATGATTCCCCCAGCAAAAGAACAAGATTCCACATCTTATGATCCAATTTGGATTTTGGAAGCCATTGCCGTATGTCACAAACTTCAATGCAGTCAGGGTCACCGCATGCACACAAAGAGTAGCTATTAGAAGATCTATTGTGGATCATATATCCTTGGTCAACCATATCACCTTGAGCATTCTGGAGTTGACGCTTGAACCTGAGAGATTTGATAGCTTGGGAGACGTGATGTATTGCAGCTAACTTAGAGGATACCGGATCAGTAACAGTTCTAACCACATGAGTGGAGTTTTCAGAGATCTGGCACATATCCAAACTGTCATGTGTTTTGGAATTAGCGTTAACTTCTGTAAGATCAATCACTTCTGTGGAGGATGACATGGTACATGAGTCTGCTTCCAACTTCAAACCAGATGTTTCTAGTCCTGAACTTGGAATAACCGACCCATCTTTGGTGGAAGTAACATTTTCAGCAGCTTGAGATGGAACCATATCTTGGGCCGTTGACGTGAACATTCCTAAAGAAAATTCTGAGGATTCATCTTCCAAATCAGTAACTGTGACTTCAGATCCTAGAAGGAAAGACTCTGATGTTAACTCAAGTTCTTCATAACATTTCAAGATCAGTCTGGCAAACTGTTCGTGAGCATATGCACGGACCACCTAACAAAAGTTTCCACAGAAAACAGTCAAAAAAAGGATATCGTGACAGGAATCATGGCATAGCAAAAATGACACTTACCAGGTGATCCTGCTCACGGAGGAAGTCCAGACATTTTTTGAAAAACTTTGCACATTTAACTCTGTTATCAGGTGCCTACAGCAATAGAATTGGAAACCAACCGCTTCTCATTTACAGTAACGAAAATAGTATCAGAAGCATAAATATAAAACTTACAAGTTCCCTATATTTTTTTACCTTTGAAAGTGATAACCTATGAGCAACACGGTAAAGGAGAGTCCCAAGCAAGAACAAAGAATCCTTTCTGCCTCTATGCATTAAGGACGGCAAGGAATTACAACCTTTATCATGATCATCATCTGAATGATTCTTTGGCATGACAGATAGATCAAAGAGCTGTATAACATCCTCTCCTGCACTTTTATAGAGCTGTAAAATACAAAATCAAGAATCTAACATGACCATCAAGCCTCGTTCATACTACTTATAATACAATAGTATGAGATGAGTATCTACCATCATAAAGCTGCAACATAAATTCAATAATCGGAAGAACCTTAACCACAACACAAAATCTTGCAATCACCTTCTATGATTATGGAGCTTGAATACAAAAAAATCGAGAACCTAAACTACAAAAGTTACAATTCTGAACCATAATGGCAGGAGATATACCTAGGAGATAGACTTCATATCTAAGAATACTAGATCAACCGCCATTAGGTAAGCTATAATAGTATCTAAGAAGTTTGAACTTAAAACGTTCAACTAAGTAGGCACCAGGATCTCCTATACAGAATTCACCAATTGTAATTCCAGACTCCACGATGTAATACTAGGAAAATGTCATAAAATCATATAGAATCAAGAAACTCTCCAAGGACAACAAAGAAACCAACCGAAATTCTAGTTAAAAAGGAACCGGGAACCACAGACACTTTGAAGAACCTATGAATCTAAGATAACTAAATTTGACTTTAATAACAAATATTGTGTACAGAACCAAGATGCCAAAGCCATAAAAACTAGAACAAAGGCACTGTACATGTGGGATCAGATACAATAATATCCTATGATGTTAACACCCCGTCTATGCAGTAGGACCTTGTCTAGAAATTATGTTGACCACATAATTAAGAATATTATCAATACACATATGTAATTTTTAGTGCAACACAGAATAGAGAACGGAATCAAATGATACATAAACATATGAAGTACAACATATTGCAGTCTCTTAGAATCAAAATAAAAGAGAAAAATATGTACAATACAACAAGAGAGATAGAAAAGGCGACCTAGCAGGTGCTGACGGAACTAGAAAGCAATAAACAATTTGCAATTGTAGATGAGCAGCAAAACTCAAAGCAGTTGTAGGGAATACATAAGTGTTCTTACCCAGTAAGCACCAGGATCTTGCTTGCAGTTATCCTGGAGAAACCTTAACACAGAGAGACCATTTTGCTCGACAACTTGTGGATGAAATGCCGGAATACCATCCTCTGAGATGCCCTTCAGTAGAAATATATCATCTGTTTTTAAAAGCTCGTACCCTTGAACTACACCATTATCATGGTAACAGATAGCCACCTCAGGCACACTAGCCATAACATTGTCAAGCCAGGCTTCTAGCCATGTCAATGGTGTGACCTGTCAAATTGAACTAATAAATATCAAATATATCCCATAAAACAAGGCTAGAATATCCAGTAATGCTTTTTGTTACCTGTCTTGCAACATCCCACAGGTGCAGGCTAACGGCTACATATTTCTCATTGCTAAATATTAGTAAATCACTGCCCAAAAGCATCCGGAAGTTGTGAAATTGCCAAAATAAGACCCTCAAGAAACTATCATTACCAACTCTCTTAAACTTATCTGAATCTTGCACTGAGCATCTGGGCTTTTCCCCAACTTCAGAATTTCTATTGACAGATTCTGGATTTTTACTTGTTTGCTTGTTCTGTTTGGCACCCCAGAAGTATTTGTCACGGCTTGCTTGCGTAGACTTTCGACTGCCACTGACATTCTTATTAAGGAATTGAGACTTACTAGCATGTGAACTAGTAGAAGATACAAAAGAAGCCTCACTGCTAGTTAAATGTCCTGGCAACATAGTTGAATTTGATGGCTTCTCTGATGATAGATTGTGAGTTGGTGGACAATCACAAGCCTCCGCTCTTACTGAGTGCATGGCAAAGTTTAAGAAAATAGAAGGATCTGATCCCTTAGATTGGTTGTTCTGTCTACGGAATATTTTTTCTCCTTCCTCAACATCAAGGCTGATTTGGTAATAAAAGTTTGGAGTGAGAAAAACATTATAAACTACAATACTGCAATTGCAAAATAATTAAACAGCATACCCTGTATTCAGGATAAGAGTGTCTCCTACGCGATGAACTGCAATGGATAATTGGGCCTTGGAGTAAGGTATTTTAAAAATCTGTTTCAAGATGTCAGTTGGAGCAACCACGTCAATTTCATCTCCATATTCTGTTAAACCAGATACAGCAAGTGCCTCACATTTCCGGGATAGATTTTGGCTAGTGAGACCGCTTTCCCAATACGGCACTGTTAAAAGAATATTAATAAGTTGCATCAAAATGGACAAAGATGAAAGTAACTGCATGAATGTCAGTATTTTCATGTAACTACAAACATATAGAAGGCTGAGAGCTGTGTACATGAATTAACTTAACATAACTATCAAGAATTATGTGACAGTATGCTGACCCCATTTCAGTTTAATGATAGCAGAAGGCAAATCTCAAAGAGTGGAGTAAACATAGGTAAACAAATTCCTTCTAGACATGAATTTATGGTAAAATAGCAAATAGCTTCAAATTCTGAGATACTATAGTGGTTTAAAGCTTACTTCACTCTACTATAGTCTATTATCGTTGTTTCATACATACCTTTTTCAATACTGTACGCTTATGAGAAACATCGAATAGTCTGGTTACACTCAGCATTAGGACTTGTCTACCTACTTATCCAAGATCTTTAAATGTACTGGGAGACTCACACTTAAATCGACTAGATGAGTTATTTAAAAGCAGTTGAAACATCCAGCCAGGGTCTTGATTAGGCAAGCAGGTATAAGCTTTTCAAATTAGATAATAATAAAAAAAACATTAATTATCTATTTGCAGAGTGTGCTGAAGTAGAGATTGATATATGAAGAGGTCCTTAAGAGACAGTGATATAACATGATTTTCTAGGTTAGAAGTTACTGAGGAAAAATGTTAGACAGCTAAGAGAAATAACATGATTTTCAAGGATAGAAGTTACCGAGGAAAAAACATTAGACAACTAAGAGAGAAGAAAACATGGATTAGATATCAAAGAGGAAGCAAACTCCGTTCACAAAAGTCTTTCAAGGGCCTAAGACTGCTAGAAACCTCTGACTCGCAATCACATTTATTGCCCAAACCCTTGGTCCCTTGCTATGTGACAAACCTAAATATATCTCCCACAAAAATTTTAAAATGAAAATATTAACCACTTACTACTCTCAATTAAACAAACTTGTGAAAATTGGGCTTTCTGTCGAATACTACACTAACAAGCATACTTGACCCTTAAAACTCCACTTTTTGCTTGTCTTCAATTATATCCAAATAAAATTTAAAAAAAAATCTACACCAGATATCCAAAAAATTCGAACCTCTTCTCTTGCAAATAACTCATTACTATGATGAACAATCAATTAGTATCATAAAAGTTGCTAAAGTTTAAAAAACCAAACAACAAAAAACTAATTGAACCAACTAAGACCTACCCAGACCATATGATGTGTACTAAATAAGGATTAGGCATCTAGTTTACAAGAATACTATTCATATCCATGGCCTCCACTCTACACTGCACATATATATAACTAAAATTAAGAAGAAATCAAAATCGACAAGAGAACACATTTCCGATTCAAATAAATAAAAACGCCCAACTACATAATCTTTGACTCCTAGAGTCACACAAGGCAATATGTTCCAAGATTCCCCTCCTTGAGGAGTCCTTGCCAAGTCATAGTTTCCTATGGTTCTTCATAATCTTTGACTCCTAGAGTCACACAAGGCAATATGTTCCAAGATTCCCCTCCTTGAGGAGTCCTTGCCAAGCCATAGTTTCCTATGGTTCTTCCTTCCCTGTAGCTGAGACTCTGAATCAGCTCATGATCACTGAAAAATCACCTCCACCCCAACCCCACCCCAAAAAAAAAAAAGCTTGACAGTGGTGTTCCAATATAAATTAGTGACACGCTAGGGTACCCCAATTTCAATGTCCTGTTTGTGTCACCGTGTTCGTACTGTCTCGTGTCATATTAGTGTCAGTGCAACATAAGCTCCTGTGCAATGAATCGCAGTACCAACAAATCCCAAAAGTTGAATGGGAAATCTCTAAGGATATTAGAAACAACAAATATAGAAGATAGAACTCAGGGTCCTCAATAGACAACTACTACAGACAGATAGGATAGAACTTAGAAGCCAAAAGCGGAGGTGGGAGCGGAAGCAGGGGAGCTTGACTACTTAGAAGAGTCTAAAGTTGGAGACGTGTGGGAACGTGCGCTAATAAATTGTTTATGTTTATTAATTATTATTATCAAAGTTTATGCATATCTTAATCTTTAGTTCAGTTCAAAGTTAGAGAGTGACCATTCGCATGGTGATGTTTATGACGACAATGTAAGTAATTCTTAGTTTTTTGTTATTTTGATGAAGGTGTATTAAAAATCCTCCAACTTTCTTTCCAAAATATCTCCTCCTTTAAAATTTTGGTCCTCTTATGGGAAGTGCTCATGTCGTTGGGGAAACGTACTTCCGCCGTCGGGGAACCAAACAAACTCCCAAGTCTCTCCTAAGTAACAACCGCCGAATCGAAATTCTTACTGAGATTTGTTTGCCTCCTAGGAGATTCTAGCTTCTACAAGAGAGAACTCAAGGTTCTCAACAGACAACCACTACACATAGATAGCCTATTGTCCAATTATCATTATCGACGTCATGAACAGCACTTCTACAGTGTTGGTGAAGGACCCATTCTATGGGTTAAGATCGGGATTCACACAGTATCTACTTTTTTGTAAAATTTGTTTAACATGTGTGTCGTAGATATTGAACATGGTTTGCATACTGTGTTAAAGTCCCTGCCTATGTTGTCAATCTTGTGCGGTAAACATTACAAATAGTACAATGTTATACAATATAAAAGATTTTCATACAGATCGTATAGGTGTATTGAATGGGGCAAAATCACGTGATATATTTTTGTATTGTCCAATTCCGATAAGATACATCTTTTTGTTTTCTCTCTCAATGTTTTATTACCTTTTATATTTTTCTTTCCCTGGTTATTGACTTCCCTCATCTTTTGTCTTTTGGAATCATTTTGCGCTTTTCTTTCGAACGCTTCATTGACTGTTGTTTCTATTATCGGCCTTGGGGTGTTAAGTGGATAGATTATGGATGTTAATCTAACGTGTGTTGTTTTAGTTGCTCTTTTTATTTGTCAAATATTTTCCAATATATTTGCTAGTGGGACAAATATATCTTACTATATATGTATCGCGATTCGACAACATAGTTTTCTTGCCACAAAAGCTCTAATGTTTACTTACATTATTCAACAACATTTTACCGTCATTAATTAGCTATTGAAGATCCTAACAAGAGAACAATAGAATTATTGTAATTTTTATGCCATAAAAGCTTTCAAGGTCACTCCTTTATGCTACTTCCTGTCTTCCTCCGCTCATATTCTTGGTGTTTCCTCTTGAAAATACTGTGTACTTGTAATTCTAACATCAACCAAGTATAAAGCTAACCTCCGGTGTTCTTAGACTCGCCGGCGCCCGCCGCCGCGGCCGCGAAGGCCTTCTGGTCGCGGTCGGAGAGCAGCGGGAGGGTGTTGAGGTCGGTCTCCGTCGGCAACATCTGGTATCGCGGTGCTCCGATCCTTTAAAAAAAAAAAAAAAAAAACCCTAAAATCATAAGCAGCAGCAGCAACAACATCAATCAACCCAAATCCAAAGGAACCGGTGAGAGAAATTACGTGAGAGGGGAAGGGACGAGAGCGGACTGGGAGAGCGGGAAGTCGTTGAGGACGGGGACGGGCAGGGTTCCGCAGAGGAAGCCCACCGGCTTCGCCTTGGCTATCTCCAGCTTTCCTACGCACTGTAGCTGTCCGGAATCCTCCATTGGAGCTCCTCTTCTTCTTCTTCTTCTTCTTCTTCTTCTTCCTGGTGGCAAAATCAGGGTTTTTTTATTTGGGATTTTCTTTTCTTCTTCCAATTTCTGTGTGCTCTTTTTTTTTTTTCTCTACTGAAGATCCAGAAGGTTCTGCATGACTACTAATAACACCAAAAGGAAAAGAGAAAATAAATATAATTATTGTAATTTCTATTAAATTCACGTAAATTAATTTTTTTTTACCTGATATTATTAAACACAGTTTAAATTAAAAAAAAAATCTACCTGTTGACTATATAGTTAGAAAATTATCTACAAAATGGCTCGTGTGGAATAAAAATACCACTTGTTATATTGTTATTGTGATGAACATTCCACCTAATTTTTGTGGGTGCACAAAAATAGACTCATCATTTAAATGAGTTGTACGTACCGAAAAAATTATGATATTGTTAAAATAAATCTAAATTATATTAAATGTTTTAAAAATAATTTTAATATATTTTAATTAAAAATTATAGATATTTTTTAAAACTTTTGAGTATGTGTTTAGTTAGATAATATTATTAATTTAAATATAACTTAAATATTGAGTATAATTTAGGACTTGTTATATGTCAAGTAGTTAAAATGATTTTATAAAAGAAAAAAAATTCTTAAGATATACATAATAATAGTTAGAAAGATTATTATTTTTTATTAATTAGCGGAGGATTTTTGAGCCGTTCCAAGTCACATTATACTATATTTTAATTAAAAACATTTTTCAAGCCACAATCTATTAGTGATGTTTATATATTAGTTATAACTATCATATATGCACGTACATTGCATGTATCTACTATTAAAAAGATTTTAAAATACTTGTAGTCAAAATTGTACATTTTTCAATCAATGAATGATGCTAAATAAAATCTATTTTTCAGTGTCTCATTTTTAGATACTCAATGCATTTAAAAGTTGTTGTAATTGGGAATATCAAAGGACAATTATTGTATTTACCTAAATATCCTATATTAATTTTAATTAATTTTTTAAATTAGTAAATATAATAAAGGGTGTTCTTTTGAAAGAAAACTTTAATGGTGAGGTCTACTTTTGACATTATATACCAGGATAGATTAATTTTTTTAATTAGCAAATACAATAAAGAGTATTTTTGGAAATAAAACTTTCACGGTGAAACCTACTTTTGGCATGATATAGTATAATAGATAATAGATATAATAGATTTGTTATAGATATTGTGTAACGGCTCATCAAGACTAATTTTTAAAAAATTTACGTCTCATCTGGACTAGTTTTAATTACGATTAAAAAGTTTTAGAATTCTTTTCTTCTCTATTTGTTTTCTTAATTAATTTATAATATAAATATAGCTTAAACGGCTCATTTTTAGCCATTTTGAAGCCAATATATAATAGTTGAGATGACAGGGACTATCACAAAAAAGTGAATTTTTTTTGCTCATTTTTACATATCCATGATATTCTTTTAAAAAATATTAGGGCTTGTCACAAATTCCAAACTTAAAGTTATTAGAACTAAAAAAAGTTGGCATATTCCTAACATTATAGAATTTTGACTACCAAAATTTTGACATGCCTCACTAGAAAACTACCAAAAACTTTGTTCTCATACGTGGTCCCCAAACCAACTGCAACAAATTTTGAAGCTTCCAAATCCTTATGATGGGTGTTCAAACCCACCAATAAAGATGTTATAAAGTAATAAATATTGAATATATTTATGTGTCCTAAAATCAAAAAGAAAAAATTATAAAAATTGTTGTGTTCAATTTTATTTGGAAAAAAAAACTATAAAAAATATTTGAATAAAAAGGAGGAAGAAGGAACCTAAGGCCCATATATGATTGTGTCCTATTTGATTAGGGTTGCAAGTGGAAGAGAAAGAGGAAGATAAGTAGTGAGGAAGATGAAGAAGAAGAGGGAATAAGAATTTTTATTTGAGTTGTATGTTGCCCCTAACAAGTGGTGCGATGTCCTCCAATAAAATCGCAACTTAAGAGTGATGTCCGATGACCCATGATACTCCCTATAACATTTTAAGTGTCCATAATAAGTAAAAAATGGTATTTGTCTTCCAAAAAATTTGGATGATGTCATCTTTCATTATGTAACATATGACATGGTTGTTGATAACTCGACATAACAAAATTTAACATTAAAATTAATATAAAATATTAAAGTTAATATTAAAATTAACATGAATATTAAAATAAACATTAACATTATACATCACCAAAATTAAATTAGCATCAACATTAAAAAATTGAATAATTATTTTTTTGGTTAAAATTTATCATGTCAATTGTCATGTCATATAGGGGTGCAACTCGGGCGGATTGGGTCGGGTTTGAGTTCAACCCGAGCCCAACCCGATGAATGATAAGCCTAGTTCGAGCCCAAGTCCAGCCCGACCTCGGGTTCAATATATAAAGCTCAAGACTGAGTCCGAAGGAAGCTTGGGCTGGGTTGGGTCGGGTCGATCATCGGGTTTATCGGACTCTAATATGATATTTAAAATAATTTAAAATAAGATTAATGTTAAACACATAATCAAATAGAAATTAAGCATAAATCATTACAAAATACAAACTAACATAAGATTTATGAGGAGTTGAAGAGTTTGGGTTGAGAAAATTAGTATTTAAATTAAAAAGTATGAAACAATGTATACATAAATATATATATAATTATACGTATATTGGGTTTCGGGTTCTGACACATGAACCCGAGCCCAACCCGATTTTTTGCTCGGGTTCAAATAGGGGTGAGCATCGGTATAATCGGTCGGTATTTGGCCGGACATTTCGGTATTTTTCTAAATCCGTATTAAAAAATTAATACCAATATCATACCATTTAGAATTGGTTTTTTCCGTTTCGGTTAAATCGGTATACGGTCGATTTTTGTTCGGTATCGGTATTTTACCGATTAACATCTGATCAATCAAAACACTTAATATTGTTGAACCTCTTAACCTAATTTATTTTTTAAAGAAAACTTTTTTCAAGCATTAAATTTCAAATCTGAGGCTCTACCAACCAAACAATTATTCAAAATTATTAGAACAATATGTATCAAGTCGCAAACACCTAAAAATGAGCTTAAAAGATCAAGTACGGTCACTAAGTTTAATCTTTAGTATAAGTTTAAATAACCAAAATTAACTTCAAAATTCTATAAGAACAAAAAAAACATAAGCTCAAAAGATCAAAAACTCAATTCTTAACGTTTTTAGCACAACTTCAAGTCCACTAAAATCCATTCTAAGTTCTAAGAAACCGAGTAAAACAAAAATAAAAATAAAAATAAGTAGTAAAAAAATAATCACGAACAACATTATATATATATATATATATATATATATATATATATATATATATATATATATATATATATATATATATATATAATCGGTTCGGTATTTTCAATATGGTATTACACTCAAATCATTACCACTACCATTATACCATGTTTTAGTCGGTTCGACCATTCGGTATCGGTTCGTTTTTTCGGAATATTTTTAATCGATATTCGGTCGGTTTTCGGTATCGGTCGGTTTTTGCTCACCCCTAGGTTCAAATATTTTAACCCGAACCCAAGCCCGAGCGCAAGTATCTTCAACCCTAACCCAACCCATTGGCGGGTTTATCCGATAAGGCTCGGGTTAAGCCCGCCCGAGTTGCACTCCTAATATGCTATATAATAGAAGCTATCTTTTAATATATTTTTTCTGAAGACAAATAGCATAATTGCATAGTAATCCCATGTTGCAACAGGTGGGACATATATTAGCTAATTCTAAGGGCACTTCCAAATGTACTTGGGTCTAGTCCTTACTATGGGACAACCCAAGAAGGTAGAAGTTTTACTGGAGACAACCCAAAAATTACTTGGGGCTAGCCCCCCCCCCCCTCCCCCCCCCAAATTACATTAGGGTTCCAAGAGGCAGAGGAGGTGAGAGACGCTGGTGCTAGCGGACGAGAGAGGCGTGGCGGAGGCGGGGGCCCCAGCGGGGGGCGAGGGCGAAGAGGGTGGAGGGGTTGCGGGTGTAGACGACGAGGGAGAGAAGGTCGGGGAAGGCGAGGCGGAGGCGGAGGGCGCGGAGGGAGGTCGAGATCAGCTTGCACCAGGCTAGGTCGGACAGATCCGGCAGGCGGCTCAGGATGTGAAGCACCACCGGGGAAGGGAGCTCCTCTATGGACGCCAGTCTCACTCACTTCCTCGCTCGAACCACTATTCCCAGTTTGCTCCCTCTAGGGGAGAAGAGGGAGAGGTCGAGGTGGCGGACGGAGAGGAAGGAGTTGGAGAGGAGGAAGAGGTCGCGGATGTTGCCGCGGAGGGAGAGGTTCAGCTGGGTGGAGCGCTCCAGGAGGCGGAAGCGGAGGCACGACAGGGACAGGGAGTTGCGGGATCGGGCTTCGGAGACGAGGGAGAAGATCAAGGTCCGGACGCCGTCGGATTCGAAAAAAATAGGACTGCAACTGGCAGTCCTAACATAATGTAGGACTGCCAACTTAGTTGCAGTACTACTTGTTTGCCATTAAAATTGTTTTGATTGAAATCTTAATACAAACAGAACAGTGATACAATATAGGACTTAGATGTAGTCCTAGGAGTACACTTTTGTTTAAGCTGGGTCCTTAGTGCCAATGGAGCGAGTGGTAATACGTTGACTCCGTTGACCGGCTGACGGCTGTAGGTCCAAAAAATCAAACCGCGCCTTAGTTAAGTTCAACAGATTAATCAGAATGCGCCTACAAACAAATGGCGCCTACTTCATCAACAAACACAGAACACGCCTATTTCTGCATCATAGAGGCGCATTTCACAAACCGCGCTTAGCTGACGTGGAGTCATCATTACCCGACAAACACGAAGATCGAGACGGCGCTATCATTCCTATGATGGCGCGGCGTTCGAGGAAGATATGACAGCTGTCTAAACAGATTGCGCCTACATCAAAGAACTAGGCGCTATCAACAGACTGCGCCTACTTTTGACTATATCAAGCACACTTCGCAGATTGCGCCTACTTCTATCCAAATTCAGCACACTTTGCAGATTGCGCCTACGAAGAAGGCGCAGTTCAAAACAACATCAATTCAGAGCTTACCACGTGTCCCTGAAACAGGCGCACTTTGACTAATTCAACGTCTAACTACCACTCTACATGTCCAACACGTGTCCCACTAACTGTACACGACCAAGCGCATTTCAATCAAATAATGCCACGTGTCTAAAGCAGTTGGTGCACGTTCGTGATAATGGAGTGAAAATAGGCGCAGTTTGTCATATGTGCTCAAAACAGGCGTACTTCAACCAGGCGCTCTCCAGAATAACTGTCCAAAACAGTTATTTCAGAACTCTATAAATAGAGTTTCGTTTCCATTCAACACATCACGAAAGAGATCAAGAGAGATCAGAGTTTTTGTCCAAGTGCTGCTGCGTTCTTCAGAGATTCAAGTCTTCAAAGTTCACATCGTCCAAGGGATAAAGCGATCGTCATCCAGATCGGATTCCTATAGTTGTACTTTCCCAGAATTCTTGTAATATTCTTTACAAAGTTTGTGAAATAAATATCATACTTTTGTTTTTGCAAACAAAATGGCGACTCTGCTGGGGACGACCTTTTTCTCTGATGAAAAGGTGACAACTCAATGTGACACGGCGTCTATCGGCTCGACGCAGAAGACTTTGGTCGTGAAAGTCGACCAAACGGCTTACGAAGCAATGATTAATGCACAAAGCACTCCTCGCCGCACTACGACTTCCGTCAAGAGCAAGACTCGCTCAGTGTGGGCTCCCAAGAACTCTGCTCCTTCTTTGATGAAGAACGCTGCCACTTCTTCGGCACAACCTGCTGTTTCCAAGACACCAGTGTCTATCTCTGGTAATCAGGCGCAGTATGTTCTCTCCTTAGAGAAACAGGCGCAGTCTGCTGTCAAACCATCTTTTGGCACAGTTCATGCCAAAACAGCACAATCTCTGTCTCATAATCAGGCGCAGTCTATTCTCTCCTTAGGGAAACAGGCGCAGTCTGCCACCAAACCTTCTTCTGGCACAGTTTGTGCCAAATTGGCACAAGTCAAATCTTCTGCTGCTGCCAAGGCTCAATCCAATACATCTGCTGCCCTGACTAAACAGGCGCAGTCTACTCAGGCGCAGTCTGCTCAGGCGCAGTCTACTCCGAATCACTCCAGAATCCAGAAACCCCAAACTGCTCAGGCGCAGTTTGCTGAGGACAGTCCTTTGGCTGTTCCTTCTTCCATTCCATCAAAAGGAAAAGGCCCCTTGGTCTTCTCCCAATCTTCCCAAGCTCAAAACTTGAAAGATAACAGAGGGAAATGCTCTTTAGCTATCCCTTCATCTCAAAACAATGGGAAAGGTCCTCTGGCCTTTTCCAAGTCTTCTTCGATTCTTATTGAGGAGGATCCAACTGATAGTGCCTCTGCACCTATTAGTACGAATATCCTCCTTAACAAGGGTTCTCGTACTAATCAGAGAGGTATTTTACCTACTCCCAAGGCAAATATTCAGGAATTGCCTAATTTGCGGATTTCACGATCCGAACAAGGCAAATTACAAGTTTCACAAACTGAGGTTCCCAGGGGCGGTTTAAATGATTTACGGGCATATCTTAATAGAAAACCCCAATCAAAACCTACCTCTGTAAAACGCAAGCATGCTAAGATCAACTTGCCTCAATATCAACCTTTAGAGGCAAGGAATCCTGACAATTACGCCAATCAGATGAGTACCTCTCTTTATACTCATGGAATCGAACGTTTACGAAATCGGAATCATGTTCCAAATGTCATCTATGAGTATATCCCTGCTACTTCTTCTCATCCCGTTGTCTCTGATCTTCGGGATCATCTCAGGCAGAAACGGAATATCACCCCCAGTTCTCCCAAACAATCACAAGTTCATCATTGCAATCATCCTCACGAAGTGGTTATCAAATGTTGTTGCCAAACAACCAAACGTTCTGTCTTCGAGCGTCTGAATTTCCCTTATGTTGATCAAAAGAGTGATGATGAAGAAGAGGTAATGTTTGCCTCCGTCAACATGACTTCCAGAGACTCTGGGGGTAGAAAATGCAAGCACGGAAAGACCCGGAGACCTAGCCAGCACTATCTTGACCGACTTAGAGAATCAGATGATGGTGTTTACCAGCATACTCGATCTCGAAACCGAGAAACAATCGGTCAAAGGAATCTTCCTTACAGTGATCGGTCTACTTCTCATGATGGGGGTAATTCGGACTTTGCTGTCGACAGTGATGGCTCTGAACAAACTGTGTCATCTGTCATGGCACGAGAAGTGACAGCATACGTTACTGAAGAACAAGATGCTTCTGGTTCTAACAATCAGAATCAAAGGATTGTTGCACTAGAAGAACAATTGAAGACTATGGCCGAAATGATGGCTAAAATGCATGATGTTATTATGGCTCAACACATTCCACCGGTCATAACTCCTGAACCATTGGTTTCTTCCACTCCTCAGAATCCTGGTCTGGGGGTACCACCTCCTCCAGTCACCACAGTACCAGTTCAGGTTACTCTTAGCCAAACTGGTGCTGGGGGTGATGCTTACCATGCGGTTCCTCCTCCGGCTATTACCAATCAATCTAACAATCCTCAATCTTCAGGGAATGCTAATGATGCTGTTGAACAATTGCGGAATCAATTTGAAGCCTATACACAAAGGGAAGGCTTACAACGGTTGGGCATTAAACAACCCTATCCCGCCGAATGGAAGAAAATGCAGTTTCCGCCAAAATACAAATTCCCCACCATTATGCAGTTCGATGGCACTTCATCTCCCAATCAGTATATTAATCATTTTGAATTGATGACTGATCCTCTTCAGCCTAATGATGCCCTTCTTACTCGGGTATTCGTCAG